>PVJN01023603.1:11552-32180 GCA_004026805.1 Lasiurus borealis | reverse complement strand
GCGCTAAGGCCTCCTGACTTAGACCCCGGACTTCCCCCGAGGTCACCGGCCTCCACTCCCTCACCGAGAGACCTGGATTCTCCCCCCTCTCGTACTTCCCCGGCCCCGCCCTGAAAAAGCCCTTGAATCTGGTGCGTGCCTGCCACGTTTGCCAGGAGGGGAAAAGCCCACAGAACCTCCCCGACCGACCGGGCGGCTCGGTCTGTGAGTGTCATCCTGATGCGTCAAGGTTGCGGGGTCAATCCCGGGTCAGGGCAAACACAAGAATCAGCCAATGAGGGCGTAAATAAGTGGGACAGCAATCGGATGTCTTTCTTTCTCTCTCTTTCTCTCTCTCTCTCCCTCTCTCTTGCTCTCACTCTCGCTCTCTTCCTCTCTCTCCCTCAAATCCATAAGTTAAAAAAAACACACACACACACAACCAAGCACACAGGTCAGTTGTTACAGGTTATGTTTTTTTCTTTTTTTTTTTTTGAAACTGTAGAATTCTACATTTTCTTTCTTTGTTTAGAAATATATATTTTATTGATTTTTTTACAGAGAGGAAGGGAGAGGGATAGAGAGTGAGAAACATCGATAAGAGAGAGACATCGATCAACCGCCTCCTGCACGCCCCCTACTGGGCATGTGTCCTTGACCGGAATCACCTGGGACCCCTCAGTCCACAGGCTGACGCTCTACCCACTGAGCCAAACCGGTTTCGGCACAGGTTATGTTTTCCTTTCTTTCTTTCTTTTAAATATATGTCTATTGATTTCAGAGAGGAAGGGAGAAGGAGAGATAGAAACATCAATGATGAGAGAGAACCATTGATCGGCTGCCTCCTGCATGCCCCACTGGGGATTGAGCCGGAAACCCAGGCATGTGCCCTTGGCTGGAATCGAACCCGGGACCCCTCAGTCCTCAGGCTGACGCTCTATCCACTGAGCCAAGCTGGCCAGGGCAGTTATGTTTTTCAACACCATCTGGACCTTTATGCGACCTGGAAGTCCCTTACTCCCCTCTCAGCTTCTTTCCTTTGCACACGCCCAAGGCAGGCCTTTCCACCCTCCGCCACCTTCGAATTCCATTCCACTCCCACAGGCACCCTCGCCTCCTGCTCCCCAGAGAAAAGCCAGGCCGCAGAGCACACAGCCTATCTGAGGCCAGCCTGACCCCATCCCTCCTGTATGCCCATTGGCACAGCTGCCCAGGTACCCCAATAATAGGGGAGGGTCCCAGGGAGGAGGGCAGTGGGACCTTTCTCATCTCTTCTCCCTTCAATGCTCGTTCTCACCTCCCAAGGACTCGGGTCTCCCGATCCTCGGCCAAAGGGAAGTCCTTCAGTGCGGGTCCCCTTCAAGCTACTCTTCCCCGGTGTGAAGCTGACTCCCCCCTCTTCACCATCAAGCTTCCTTTTTTAAACTACAGCAGTGATTTTATTATTTTTTATTTATTTATTTTGTATATTGTTATTGATTTCAGAGAGGAAGGGAGAGGAGGAGAGAGAGATAGAAACATCAATGATGAGAGAGAATCATTGATTGGCTGCCTCCTGCATGCTCCCCACTGGGGATCAAGCCCACAACCCAGGCATGTGCCCCTGACTGGAATCGAACCCAGGGGGGCCCTTCAGTCCACAGGCCAACACTCTATCCACTGAGCCAAGCTGGCTAGGGCTTATTTATTTTTTTAATACCTGTTTCCTTTTCTCGGTGTCTTTCATACATTTTATAAAGTTTTTTTTTTTTAATACATTTCATTGATTTTTTTTTTTTTTACAGAGAGGAAGGGAGAAGGATAGAGAATTAGAAACATCGATGAGAGAGAAACATCCATCGGCCGCCTCCTGCACACCCCCTACTGGGGATGTGCCCGAAACCAAGGTACATGCCCTTGACCGGAATGGAACCTGGGATCCTTTAGTCCGCAGGCCGATGCTCTATCCACTGAGCCAAACTGGTTTCAGCAGCCATGATAGAATTCTCCAGCTGAAACCAGTTTGGCTCAGTGGATAGAGCGTCAGCCTGCGGACGGAAAGGTCCTAGGTTCGGTTCCGGTCAAGGGCATGTACCTTGGTTGTGGGAACATCACCAGTAGAGAGTGTGCACGAGGCGGCTGATCGATGTTTCTCTCTCATCAATGTTTCTAGCTCTCTATCCCTCTCCCTTCCTCTCTGTGAAAAATCAATAAAATATTTAAAAAATAAATAACACGGCTGTCCTAGCTGGTTTGGTTCAGTGAATAGAGCATCGGCCTGGGGAATGAAGGGTCCCAGGTTCAATTCCGGTCAAGGGCATGTACCTTGGTTGCGGGCACATCCCCAGTGGGAGGCATGCAGGAGGTAGCTGACGGATGTTTCTCTCTCATCGATGTTTCTAACTCTGTATCTCTCTCCCTTCCTCTCGTCAAAAATCAATAAAATATATTAAAACAATAAATAAATAAAAATAAAAAGAATTCTCCAACTTCTTGCAATAATGATGTGAGGCCTTGAACCGTGTTTCTGAGTCTTCTATACCAGTCACCCCGCATCTCATCACGATCCGGTTTTGGTCTTCCTAGTGCCATTAAAAATGTTTCCACCAGCCACTCCAATGATCCCTCAGCCCCCAAAGTCCCCAGCGGGTCTCTAGTCCTCATCCTGCAGGATCATCTCAGCATTTGATACGCTTGGTTATCTTACGCTCTGGGGCCTTTCTCCTCCTTGGCTTGTGACTGAGCCCCTGGGGGTTCTGTCCCTGTCCCCTTCTCCTCTCCTGCCATGGCCTCTGCCAGGGTGATCTAGCTCATCCTCCTTCCTATAGTCCACACCCCACAAAATGCACCTGAGTACAGCCCTTCTCCCACTGTCTCCTAGGCCTCTCCAGCTGGATTCGCTATGGACACTCAAAGGCCTCAGACTGCACCATTCCTCTTACTCCAGACATGCCCCTCTCTCACACTGGCACCTGCCAATGTCCCAGGCACAAACCCCCTGTCTCACTGGCACCTCAGTCCTGAGGCCGCCACAGACTTCTCCTGAACTAAGACAGCTTCCGCTCTGCCTTCTTAGTTTATTTCCCTAAAAGACAAATGAATGTGTCGCTTCCTGACCAAGAATCTTCTGATGGCCCTAGCTGGTTTGGCTCAGTGGATAGAGCATTGGCCTGTGGACTGAAGGGTCCTGGGTTCGATTCCGGCCAGGGCCACATGCCAGGTTGTGGGCTCGATCCCCAGTGGGCGGGGGCATGCAGGAGGCAGCCGGTCCATGGTTCTCTCTCATCATGGATGTTACTGTCTGTCCTTCTCCCTCCTCTCTGAAATCCATTAAATATAGTTACCTATATTAAAAAAAAAATAGGGAAAAATACAAAAGAATCTCTCATGGCAGGTCATGCCTTCTCCCATCTCTGCCCACCTTGCCTTACCACCTCATCTCCCAGCATCCTCTGAGACTTCCACCCAGACACTCCCCTCCCTGGTGCCTCAGGGTGTCCAGGCTCACAGGCCCCCAGCCCCGAATGCTCTCCTCTGCTCTTCAGCCTAACCAACCAGCAAGCGGCTCCCCATCCCACCTCTTCATCTCTTCTCGGAAGCCCTCATTAATTCACCCCCATTCCAAACTGGTTGCTCTCTGGATTGTCCAGCGTCTGCTTCACTCCCTGCATGGGCCACTCTGCACACTGTTGTCACTTACCTATTAGATCCACTCAGCCCCCTCCCCCCATTCAGGGGGCTCCTCTGGGGCAGAGGTGCTGACATGCCTGGAGCAAGTACTCAGCAAACCTCCATCCCTCCCCTCTTATCATCTCCGTCTCCAGCTCTAACATAGGCCAGGCACCCGAAAAGCCATCTGTGAACCTGCTTAGGCCTCCGGGGCCCCGATTCTGGCTTCCAGCTCACCTCGCCTCGGAACTGGACCCTGAGGAGAGGGTCCTGCCCAGCGCTTCCTGGAGCCGTTGCCGCAGTAACCCCTCCTGCGCAGGGCTCTTTCTCCGAGCCGCAGCCAGCCACAGCCGAGGGCCTTCCTCGTCGCTGGAGTCCCTGGAGAAGCCTCCCAGGTCAGCGGCCCCCACAGATCTGGGGGGCAGGGTGGCTGCTCCCCTTGCCCCCCAGACTCCAGCCGCCCCTCTCGCTGGAGACTCACAGCTCCAGGTCCAGCTCCCCCTGGAAGGAGAGGGGCGAGGCGCACACGGAGCAGGTGTTGTTCAGGAGGCGGAAGCAGGTGGCGCAGAAGAGGCCTGGAGGGGCCGGGAGGGGAGGTGAACGTGAGCAGACGCGCTCACCACCACCCCCTCGGCTCCTGGCTTCCTCCCTACCCCCCAACCCCACCGAGCGGTGCACCCTGGGGAGTTGCTGCAGGGCCTCTTGGCTATAAACCCCGCTCACACGTGGGAGATTGGAGGCAAACATGGAGAAAGAGAGCTACCCAAGGGTTCTGTGTAAATGAGAAGAACATGCATAGCGATGAAGGGAAGCAATACAAAAGGTGGGGCGCTGACACCCCAAAGTGAAGGACAAACGGTTGGAGGTCTGACGGTCGTATGCAAACGGAGCGAGTCCCAGCAGCGAGGAACTCACCTCGGCAGCCGGGGGTACTGCAGGACACAAAGTTCTCTGCGTCCCCCTCCTGGTCCAGGGGCTGCCCACAGCCCAGGCAGTAGGCCTGGGGCTGCCAGACGTGCTTCATGAATGGAGCCAGACAGAAGCACCTGAGGAGAGGGGTCCCAGACCCTCAGCAGGCCGGCCGGCCAGCCTGGCCGTCCCCTCTAGCACTCCCCACCCACCCCTGAACCAAGGGCAGGCCCTCCTCCAGCCTTACCCTCCCTCCCTCTGGCTGTAGCAACCACCTGTCCCCTGTCCTCCTCTTCCTCCTCCTCCCTTCCCGCCCCGCCTCTCAGGACGGGCACCCCTCCTGTTTCCTCTGAGTGTGAGAACGGCCTGGGATGGCCATCCTCTTCAACCAGCCCCCCCCCCGGACACGGGGAGGACTGTGTCCATTCTGGCTTCGGCATCTGCCCCGACCCTCCCTGGCCCACGCCGGCGAGAAGGGCCCTGGGCTCACCGCCTGGCCAGCACCTGGCCGAGGCTCAGGTGGCCCTGGTCCGCGGCCCGCCGCCTCACTGACCGGTTCAGGGCGGCCAGCAGGGAGGTGCGGCGGCTCAGAAAGAAGTTGTAGAGGTAGGAGATCCTCGCCTGGTGAAGGGCAGGGCAGGGGACAGGGTCTCCTTTATCCGGTTCAGTCTGCCCATCCCCACTCTCGCCCTTTGCCCTCCCCCCAGCTCCCACGAGTCCCTCTCAGCTTGGCTCCGGCTCCCGTTCCTCTGGAGAGCCTCCGGGCGCCCCCAGGCAGCCGCCCGCCCGCTCCCGCCCGCCTCTGGTTTCCATAGCGCTTCATTCATTCCGCCAGAAGAACACTTGTTTACTTGTAACGTCTTGTGAGGAGCCTGTCTCGCCTGCCTGGAGTCTGTGGGCCCCAGACGGTGTCTGCTCGCCCTGGCATCCTTGGTGCCGGCCCCAGGACTGGCACACAGTAGATGCTCAGTAAATGGTGCGTAAACGAATGAGCAAATGGTGAGTTTCCACTCACGCCTCGGCCCCTTCCCCCACCCTTTCAACAATACAGTGGTACCTCGAGATACGAGTGCCCTAACATACGAAGGTTTTGAGATACGAGCCATCCAGCGGGCGATTTTTGCTTTGAGATACGAGCAACATTTGAGATAGGAGTAATCATGAGGATCGGCCGGCTACACACGACCCACCAGTTTACCGGGACTCGAGCGTCTCATAGTTTCCCACGCCTCAAGGTTACGGAACGAATTAAACTCGTATCTCGAGGTATCACTGTACTTGGCTCCGCGGATAGAGCCTCGGCCTGTGGACTGAAGGGTCCCAGGTTCGATTCCGGTCAAGGGCGCATGCCCCCAAGTTTTGGGCTCAATCGCCAGGAGGGGGCATGCAGAAGGCAGCCAATCAGTGGTTCTCTCTCATCATTGATGTTTCTATCTCTCTCTCTCCCTCTCCCTTCCTCTCTGAAATGAATGAAAAATATATTTAAAAAAAACACACAGCGAAAACCAGTTTGGCTCAGTGGATAGAGCGTCAGCCTGCGGACTGAATGGTCTGGGGTTCGATTCCGGTCAAGAGCATGTATCCTGGTGGCGGGCACATCCCCAGTTCGGGGGGCATGCAGGAGGCGGCTGATGGATGTCTCTCTCTCATCGATGTTTCTGACTCTCTGTCCCTCTCCCTTCCTCTCTGAAACAAATCAATAAAATATATTAAAAAACAACAACAACAACAAAAAAAAATACACTACCAAACAATACTTGGGAGGCCAGCTCTGTTTCAGGAAGCCCTTCCCCAAGATGCCCTCTCTCTCCCAGCCCCCTGTGGCACTGGGAGGCCTTCAGTCTAGCCCATTGGTTCTCAACCTTCCTAAGGCCGAGACCCTTGCATACAGTTCCTCATGTGGTGGTGATCCCCAACCATGAAATCTTGCTACTGTTCTGCATCGTGATGTAAATATCTGCATTTTCCGACGGTCTTAGGCGACCCCTGTGAAAGGGTCGTTCGACCCCCAAAGGGGTCGTCGAGACCCACAGGTTGAGAACCGCTGGTCTAGGGAATTTGCTTTTGGGGATCAACCAGAAGAGAAAGGACGGGGAATGCTGAAGGACTCAGAGCTCCCCAGAACTAAGAAAGCCAGCTTAGCCCCCTGGGAGAGGGGGACAGGGACTGGCCGTGGCCCCTCACCTGCTCCCGGGCTGGATAGTACGACGCACAGATGACCCGCCGCAGCCGGCTGACGTAGCTTCCACACAGGGTGACGAAGAAGCACAGGCCGTACATGATGCCTGAGGGCACAGGGGCCACGGCGGTGGGTGCAGGTGCCAGCCACACACACACACACACACACACACACACACACACCTCCGCAGTCTGCACCCCTCCTGCCCTGAGGGGGGCCCGTTTCACACGGAGTGCCCTGGGGGTGCGGACGGTACCGATGACGACGTAGCCAGCGGTGTTGGGCTCCGAGGGATGCAGCGCGCAGCGCTTCGACAAGACGGTGACGTTGCCTTGCTGCAGGACGTCGAACGCCGACACCAGGTCCCGATAAATGGTCCCCGTGTAGCCGCTGCCTTCCACGGTGATGGAGACCAGCACGGGGCCTGGCACAGAGACCCCGGGTGAGGGGCTCAGTGGCAGCTGCCTGCTCCCCTATGGAAGGCCACAGCTTCCGGAGGGTGGGGCGGTGCAGGCCGGAGGGAGGGCCCCGCGCCCTCAGCACCTGGCCTTTGATGCACCTGGCACTGGCGCTGGTGCCCGGGTACAGAACTGGCTGGTCTGCCGACCGAGGTGACCTGAATGGTCAGTGAGTCCCTCCCCCACCCCCACTGCTGCCCGTGCATTTGAGTTCAAGCATCTGCTAAGCGCTGGCTAGGTGTGGGCGGGACTAAGTGCTTTATTGACAGTGGGGGTGTTTGTGTTTTTTTTTAATATATTTTATTGATTTTTTACGAAGAGGAAGGGAGAGGGATAGGAAGTTAGAAACATGGATGAGGGAGAGACATCAATCAGCTGCCTCCTGCACGCCCGCACTGGAGATGTGCCCACAACCAAGGTACATGTCCTTGACCGGAATCAAACCTGAGACCTTTCAGTCCGCAGGCCGATGGTCTATCCACTGAGCCAAACCAGTTTTGGCAGGTGGGGGTGTTTTCTGCATTCGCTGTTGGCCCTCTGGTCACAGGATGAGATTCCCGGTGCCAGGGTCCCCCCCCCCCCCGCCAGTCAACCATCTCCCAACGCCGTGGCCTCGTTTCCTCCTGAGGGGGACCCCGCCAGGACTGCCCTGCCGTTCGGATGAGGAAGCGGAAGCTCGGGGAAGTTAATTAAGCAACTTGTTCAAGGTCCCCACCTCGCCAAGAGCTGAGCTGGGATTTGAACCCGGGCCGCCTGACTCTAGAACATGTGAGTTTAACTCCTGTGCTATGTATGGTACAACCTTGACCCAGACACAGGGTTCACCAGGCAGAGGGTAGCGTTGGAAGAGGAGCAAAGTCAGAGGCTGGTGAGGAACAGTGATGACGGAGTCGGGGCAGGGGATGGGGGGGATGAGGGGATGAAGGGGACTCAGGCAAACCTCCCCAGGATAGAGGGGAGGATGCAGGTGCAGGCCAAGGGGCTGAGGTGGGATGTGGGGGAGGCGGGGTTCAGGCACTCACTGCGGGCCACCATCTCCCCCTGCAGGTGGTGCCGGGCCAGGTCCAGCACCCAGAAGACCGCATAGTCCAGGAAGATGAGGAGCAGCGAGATGAGGAGTTGCCGCAGGAGGTGGGAGATGGCCAGGAGGTAAAACAGCTGCTCCCGCCGGGACAGGAAGAGGGAGCCTGTGGAGGGGAGCCAGGTCGGGGGGCTGCTCCCAGCGCCCTCTCCCACAGACTCCACACCCGGAGCGGCCTCTTGCCCTGGACGGGGCTGGAGCCTGTCTGCTCGTCTGGCAGGTGCGGCAGCGGCGAGGGCCCCTGGGCAGAGCGGGGAGCCCTCTTCAGGGTCAGGGCCCCAGAGCTGGAGTGGAGGCCTCGCTTCTGCACCCAGGCCTGGTGGCCCATTTCCTGGGGAACCCCTGATCCCCATACTCAACTCCCTGCTTGACGGACAGCCCCCCCCCCCCAAGTTGCATGTCCTCCATATTTCCACACTCACACTTCCTGCCCATCCCCAAAGCCTTCCCACCCTCACTGTTCCTTTTTTTTCTTTCTTTTTTAAAAATATATTTTATTGATTTTTTACAGAGAGGAAGGGAGAGTGATAGAGAGTCAGAAACATCGATGAGAGAGAGACATCCATCAGCCGCCTCCTGCACACCCCCCACTGGAGATATGCCCGCAAGCAAGGTACATACCCCCGACCGGAATTGAACCCGGGACCTTTCAGTCCGCAGGCCGACGCTCTATCCACTGAGCCAAACCGGTCTCGGCCTTTTTTTTTTTTTTTTAATATATTTTATTGATTTTTTTTTACAGAGAGGAAGGGAGAGCGATAGAGAGTCAGAAACATCGATGAGAGAGAGACATCCATCAGCCGCCTCCTGCACACCCCCCACTGGGGATGTGCCCGCAACCAAGGTACATGCCCCTGACAGGAATCGAACCCGGGATTCCCCAGTCCGCAGGCCGACGCTCTATCCACTGAGCCAAACTGGTCCTGGCAACCCTCACTGTTCTTGCTCCATATCCACTCCTCCTGCCCCCTCGTTCTCTCCGTCCTGGCGTCCCGGTGCTCCTGGAAGCACCGCCAGCCCCTCCTCTGCCTGCCTGCCTGCCTGCCACGAGGAGCCCTACTTTCCCTTCACACTGAGGACTCCCCAAGGACCGAGCGGTGTCCTCCTCTGCCCCCCTACTTCCCCAGCTCTGGGTTGTCTCTCCTCACTCTCTCACGCTGGCCCTGCCCCCAGCGCAGCCTGTGCGTGCGTGGGGTTTCAGGTCAGGGCGTGGGGGTGGGGGAAGCCCTGGCCGTCCTCAGGCGCCTGTCCCCAGTTCCTCCAGGCCCTCACCTGGCCGGATGTAGTGTCTGGCCTCGTGGGCAGTGAGGGGCAGCACGGTGGGCAGCCCCGCCTCGGCGCGCACCGCCTCCATCCGCAGGAACCGGCTGGTGATGTAGAAGTTGTCGTGGTTGTCCATGTTCAGGTAGCAGTACCGGTAGAACAGGGCCCTGGCGGAGAGCACCACGCACGAGGCTCCTCGGCATCCCTGCCTGGTCTGACCCCACAGGGCACCCCCCCACACACACACACGTGGGAACTCCAGCCCTCCAACCCCCAGAATGCCCTGGGACCACCGAGCCCCGGCCCCTCACTGGAGGTAGAGAAGCACCAGCAGCAGAGGCGAGGCGTAGCCCATCAGGGACAGGGCCTCGCGGACGCTGTAGAGCTTCATGCTGACCGCTTCGTAGAGGTCCAGGGCCACCTGAGACAGGCTCCGAGAGGCCTCGAGGTCCACGGAGAAGTAGTGGGTGGCGCTCACGTTGAACTCGAACTCTTGACGCACCCGGTTGATCAGCTTCTGTACGGCTGGGGCCCGCGGGTCAGCGGAGGGAGAGGCGAACCAGGGCAGGGAGGGGGAGACAGAGCCTCACCAGAGGGAGGGGGCAGCTGCAGACCAGCCAGGACCCCCAAAGCTTGCACCCTCCGTGGCCGAGGCAGGGACAATGCCTTCAGGAACCCTGCTCTACACTCAGGCTTTGCTGAGGCCCTCCCCACGGCTAATCCCCGCAGCACGGACGTTGCTCCGGGCAGCTTGCTGAGGTCCCTTCCTGCTCTGGCATTCTCAGCCAGGGGACGGGACGGGAGGCCATCCCAGGGTGAGGGACACCTCCCCGGAGGACCTGGGGCAGCGGGGCTGGCGTGGCGGGGGTTGGGGGGAGGCACTCACGGATGCCGATGGTGGCGCGCAAGAAGGGCTGGAGGTACTTGGGGATGATGCAGAACACCTGGACCACTGAGAGCCGGAGGCGGGGTGTCAGGAGGGCGGCGAGACGCGGCCAGCCTCTCCTCCCTCTGGGACCTTGTCCTCTCGGGGTCATCTTGACCTCTTGCTTGTCCTCCTGGCCTCCAAACCTTTGGCTCCAAACCTTTTGGCGTCTCCCTATCATCACCGCACCCTCCCACGCTGGTTTCTCACGATCTTCCCTCCACACCATGCTGGGCCAGCGTCCTGATTGGCCCCACAGTCATCCACCCTCCCTGGGCCCACCCTCCCAACTGAGCCTGCCCTTAATTCGCAGGCCCCTCAGCCCCCCACAATCCCACTCTTGAGCCCCTGGCGCTCTCACCGCTGGCAAGTCCACAGAGCACCAGCTTGAAGGGCATGAGCACGTAGCACAGGTGGTAGAACTGGGGGATGACCTTCATGCAGCTGTCCTTGGCCTCGTCGAAGACCCGCGCGCACTTCAGGTACGGGTTGCCCAGCTCCGAGTTGCACACGTCCCCGATGTGCAGGAGCCAGTACCACACGTTGCGCAGGGCCCTGGCTGGGGGACCGCCGTTGGGGCTGGTACCGAGGGCCACAGAGGCCTGCAGCCCTCCTTTCGAGGGTTTGGGGGATCCCCAGGAGAGCACCCCGAGCCGGGGGGAAGGCCTGTGCTCAGGGGGGCCTAGCTGTGCTGTATATCCCCTCCGGGCGGGTCAGCATCCAGGAAGGGGCCCTCCCAGGGTTCCGGACGAGGGTGAGGGCGAGGAGACGGGGTGGATTTGGACACCCCCACCCTCTCCCCACAATAGACGGGCGAGGGCGCTGACCTATGTGCTTCACGCCGTCCATGACCGAACGGAAGAACTTGCGGACCCGGTCGGCCACCACTTTGGCCTTCTGGGCAATGGCTTTAATCTTGTTCAGGGCACCTGAGCGGCCGGACAGGGGCACCTGGAGTGTCTTCCTCTGGGGACTCGTTCTTCCCATGCTGCCCGCCATCATCCCTGGGGTAGGGAGGGGAGAGGGGCTGCCCGGGGATGGGGGGCCTGGATGCTGGGGTCTGGGAGGAGCAGGCCGGAGAGCAGGGCCGAGGGGCCTGCCGGGAGGTAAGGCAGGGGCAGTATCGGCAGAGGAAGACGCCGGAGGCCTTACTGACGAGGGGCTGCTTCGCTCGCTGCAGCAAGACCGCCGTCTGGTTCAGGGCCAGCTCGGCGCCGCAGGCCACGGCCTCGCTGGCCTGGGTGAAGTTGCGCAGAGTGTTGGCACACGGCCCTTGCAGCACCAACCCAAAGGCAGCCAACAGCATCAGCGCCCGGCTCTGCTCTGATGGGGGCAGGGGGGGGGTGCGGGGGAGAGGAGGCATCTCCATCAGAAGCCGCACATCCAACCCCTTGCAGAAGCCTTCAGCGCAGAGGCTCTCAACCTGTGGGTGGCGACCCCTTTGGGCGTCGAACGACACTTTCACAGGGGTCGCCTAAGACCCTTGGAAAACACGGGTGTTTACATCACAGTTCATAACACTTGCAAAATTACAGTGGTGAAGTGGCAACGAAAATAATTTTATGGCCGAGACTGGTTTGGCTCAGTGGATAGAGCGTCGTCGGCTTGCGGACTGAAAGGTCCCAGGCTCAATTCCGGTTGGGGGCATGTACCTTGCTTGCGGGCACATCTCCACCGTGGGGCGTGCAGGAGGCGGCTGATCGATGTCTCTCTCTCTCATCCATGTTTCTTTTATTTTTTTATTTTTTATTTTTTAAATATATTTTATTGATTTTTGTTATAGAGAAGAAGGGAGAGAGATAGAAAGTCAGAAACATTTATGAGAGACATCGATCAGCCGCCTCCTGCAGGCCCCACAGTGGAGATGTGCCCGCAACCAAGGTACATGCCCCCGACTGGAGTCGAACCCGGGACCTTTCAGTCCGCAAGCTGACGTCCAACCACGGAGCCAAACCGGTCTTGGCTCATCGATGTTTCTGACTTTCTATCTCTCTCCCTTCCTCTCTGTAAAAAATCAATTTAAAAAATATATTTTAAAAAAATAATAATGTTATGGTTGGGGGTCACCACAACATGAGGAACTGTCTTTATTTTTTTAATATATTTTATTGATTTTTTTACAGAGAGGAAGGGAGAGGGATAGAAAGTCAGAAACATCGATCAGCCGCCTCCTGCACGCCCCACTGTGGAGATGTGCCCGCAACCAAGGCACATGCCCCCAACCGGAATCGAACCCGGGACCCTTCAGTCCGCAGGCTGATGCTCTCCATCCACTGAGCCAAACCGGTCTCGGCAGGAACTGTCTTAAAGGGTCGCGGCCTTAGGAAGGTTGAGAACCACTGCTTCAGCGTGTTTCTCTCCACATCCCCCCGAGGTCCCTCCTGCCCAGGACCTGCCCCTGTCCCCCTCCCCCCGGGGCCACGCTCACTGGAGAAGGCCTGGGGCAGCAGCAGCAGGACGGTGACCCGGACCCGGCGGGAGAACGCCATGCCCAGGCTGAGGAAGCCGGCCAGCGTCAGCGTGCCCACCAGGCAGCCCCAGGGGCTCTGCCCTTCCGCCAGCAGCTCCACAAGCCCATAGGCCGTGGCCAGGGTCAGGCCCAGGCTGAAGGCCCCCAGACTGCGGACCAGCGCCCGGGCCAGGCTCGGCTCCTCCGCCCCCGCGCGGCGCACGGCATCCTGGTGGCCTTTGAGCATGGCTGCCAGCCACGTGTCTGTCTGCCCGTCTCCGGGAGACGCCCGCCAGGTTCTGCGGCTCCCGGAGGGAGAGCCACGGAATCCCTCGTCGCGTTCTAAGGTTCCGGCTTTCACTGTGTGTGTGTGTGTGTGTATTGGGATCTCTAATCCTTATCCTCCCCGTCTTAGGGCAGAGGGGGGGACTGAAGACACAGAGCTCAGACAGGTTGTGGGTGAGGCAGAGGAGGCGGGAGCAGAACCTCACATCCCAGAGCATCCTCTTGCGGAGGCTTCTGGGGGAGAGAGGGCTCCTCAGAGCAGACATGGACACTGGGGTGCACCAGGATGGACCGAAAGGGCAGCGGAAGAGACAGCCCCACACCAGTGAGTCTCTCATCCACTCTCTCTCCCAGGACCCCCTCCCCCCCTGCGCTTTGGGGCCCCTACCTTTCTCATTCAGTGTCCCCTCCTTCTTTTTTCCCCCTCCCGTCTGCCCCACTTCCTTCCGGGCCCCTCCAGTTCCTGCCACCCCCTCCTCCAGGTTCCCCCTGCCAGCCCCTCACCCTAAGGAACCACCTCCTGGTCAGAAGGGCCAGGTGGGGGCTCTGATGGGTTAACCCCTTCGGCCCCTCAGCGGTGGAGCGGCTCCTGAGCTGGGGACTGCCCACCTCCTGCAGCCGGTTCCTCCGGCGCCAGCCGGGCGAGTTTCCGGTCACCGCCGTCCTGCTGGGGGCAGGCACTGGGGGACTCCTGGCCATAGGTGAGTGAGGAGCAGAAGGGAGGGTGGGACCCATCTTGGGGTCTTTTTGTGCTGACTCTGGCCCCTCAGGTCTCTTTCAGCTCCTGGTGAACCCTATGAACATCTATGAGGAACAGAAGATGCTGATTCTGTACGGCCTGGCGGGTGAGGGCGGGGCTGAGGGCAGGGGCACCCTAGAGGGTTACACAGCCCCATCTTGGGTCCCCAGGAAGGAGTCTGGGCTTGTTTCTTCTGTACCCAAATGTGGCCTCACTCAGCCTTGTCTTGGAATTGAGGGGAGAGCCAGAGTGAGGAGGCCCCAGTCTGTAGAAGACACAGTCCTTTCCCTTGAGGCGTCCCCCCCCCACACTCTGAGGGACTCCCCCATTACACTCATGCTGCAGTCCCAAACCCGCCACCCTTCCTAGTTCCCATCTCTCCTCGCTTCTCTGGCCTTGGGTCTTGTTCCTCTTGGTAAGTTCAATTCATTCATTCAGCACTAACTGTGCGCCTGCTGAGAATTTAGCAATGAACAAGACGGACCAGCAGCTTTTTTTGGAGTTCATATCCCAGTGGAGAGAGTGAGACATTAAATGGGCAAGAAATAAGCAAGAAGAGCATTTCTGATAGTGACACGTGGTATGAAAAAAAAGTTAACCAGGTGTGGCTGGATGGTTGCGTGTTGACCCATGAAAAGAGGTCACCGGTTGGATTCCCTGTTCAAGCACATGCTCAGGTTTCAGACTCGATCCCCAGTAGGGGATGTGCAGGAGGCGGAAGATCAATGTTTCTCTCTCATTGATGTTTCTATCTCTCTCTCCCTCTCCCTAAAGTCAATTTAAAAATGCATATTTAAAACAAAAAAATAGCCGAAACTGGTTTGGCTCAGTGGATAGAGCGTCGGCCTGTGGAATGAGGGGTC
Source organism: Lasiurus borealis (assembly GCA_004026805.1). Taxonomy (NCBI): domain Eukaryota; kingdom Metazoa; phylum Chordata; class Mammalia; order Chiroptera; family Vespertilionidae; genus Lasiurus; species Lasiurus borealis. The sequence goes on along the minus strand of PVJN01023603.1, from coordinate 17,402 downwards.
CCAGGTTTAATTCCTGTCAAGGGCGTGTGCCTTGGTTGCAGGCACATCTCCAGTGTGGGGCGTGCAGGAGGCAGCTGGTTGATGTATCTCTCTCATTGATGTTTCTAGCTCTTTGTCTCTCTCCCTTCCTCTCTGTAAAAAAATCTATAAAATATATTAAAAACAACAATAAAACAACAACAACAATAGTTAACCAGGGAAATATGATGGAAAGGAACTGTGGAGCTACCCTAGCTTGAGTAATCCGGAAAGGCTTCTCAGAGAAGGTGACATTTGAATATCAGGAGCTATTGGGCTGTGAGAACAGAAAGGCCTCCTAAAAGAGGTTTAACGATAAAGATAGTTTATTATCTCATACTAGAGGCCTGGTGCACAAAATTCATGCATGGGTAGGGTCCCTAGGCCTGGCCAGTGGTCAGGGCCAATTCGGGCTTTCCTTCCCCAGCTGCCAGCTGCAGGCCGGGGTCTTCTTTTGTTCCACACCGCCCCCTGGTGGTCAGCATACATCATAGAGAGCAGTCAAACTCCTGGTCTATAGTTGAACTCCTGAGGGGACAGTTTGCACATTAGCCTTTTATATACAGTGGTACCTCAAGATAAGAGTTTAATTCGTTCCGTAACCTTGAGGTGTGGGAAACTATGAGACGCTCGAGTCGAGGTAAACTTGTGGGTTGTGTGCAGCCGGCTGATCCGAGAGATTACCGCTTGCTTGACCGCTCGTATCTCAAAAATCTTGTATGTCAAGGCACTCGTATCTCGAGATACTGCTGTATATAGATAATAAGTTTCAAGTTAGAGTGGAATTTGGAGTTTGGATAAATCAGCAGCTTAGTAAACCCACCAAGGACTCAGATTCCTTTCATCTCTCTCTCTCTTTTTTTTTAAATCCTCACCTGAGGATATATTTCCATTGGTTTGTAGAGCGAGTGGAAGGAAGGAGGAGTGAGTGAGAGAGAGAGAGAGAGAGATTGATGTGAGAGAGACACATCAGCTGGTTTCTTCTCACATGTGCTCCAAGCAGGGGCTGGGGATCAAGCTTGCCACAGAGGTACGTGCCCTTGACCGGAATCAAATTTGGGACCCTTCCGTCTGCAAGCTGACGCTCTATCCACTGAGCCAAACTGGCCTGGGCTCCTTCACCTTTCTTTCTGCTCCATCGTGGCCTGCCAACCACTCCTCTTCAGGTCATGGAGTGGATGCCCACCCTCTGGGCATCACATCTTCATGTGACAATGTAAAAAAACAACAACAGTCGGGACATTGAGACAGAATAGTGGCCTGAGAGATGGGTGATGTGGGGTGAATCCAAAGATTGGGATGGGAGGCCTGAGGAGGAGCTGGGAGCCTGGGAGGTGAGCAAAGCACCAGAGCATTCACTCCGTCCTAGTGTCTCTTTGAAGAACAAGGACAACTTTCCTGTCACCCCCAGCCAGCTTCCCCTCCCGTCTCATTGGTCAGCACCTGGCAGGCAGCACATGCCCTTTCTAAGCCTGTCCTGGGCGGGCAAGGAACCCGGAACTGGCACCCATCCACACCGGTTTGCTGGGTAACCGCTCTCCGTGGGATTCCATGGAGAAGACCCAGCCCCGCTTCAGTAATGAGGACTATTTTTAAAAGATCCCATTCTGTCCGTATCAACATTTCCTTCTCCGTTCCTCCTCCTGGGCCTGCTCCCTCATGCCCTCCCTGCCTGCTCAGCTCAGGCCTGACCCCTGGTGGGGGTCCTGCCTCCGAGAACTCTTGACTTTTATTTTCTCAGGGCGTTCTTCCCCTCTGGCTGTTCTGCTGTCAGAGAGGGATGGGGAGAATTAGGTGAAAAGGGATAAAAGTCTGAAGTCACCGGGACCGTTATAATCACCCTGTGTGACAGGCCTTCACGCCCGGCTGCTCAGGGGGCCGTGGAGGCTCCGAGTGGGCCTTACCGCGGAGGGCAGTTCCACCTGGCTGACCTCTGACCTCGGAGGGAGCTCCCTCAGCTCCCGCAGGCAGCCCGCACCCTCCCTGCGGGGTCCCTCCCACAGGCAGGCGCCCTTTCGGATGGGGAGCCTCCCAGCTGAGTTGAGGCCTGCTCCCCTCCAGCATGGCCTCTCGTCCCAGAGGAAATGCCCACTCGGAGCCCGGCCAGGCTGGTAGGGGAGGGCTCCTCCAGCCGCTCTGCTCTCTCCTGCCTGGAGCGTGCACGGCTCTCACTCCACAAACGCCCCCAGGCTCTGCAGCTCAACAGGAGTCCAGCCCAGGACAGAGGACAGAAGGTTTCCCTTCACGAAGCACCAGTCTCTCTACAGGGTCCTCCTGGAGCCTCCCACTCAACACGGGGCAGCGAGTGCCCACTCTCTTCGCAGTCTCGCCTCCAACGTCTGCCTACTCCAGCCCTTTCTCTCCGCTTCCCGGACATTCAAAGTTCTGGTCTGGTCTTTGCACAGACTGGTCGGGGAGGAGGGGTCGGAGACGAGCTTTGCATTTTGGGGGTCCAGAGATGGGGTTGGTACCTCCATGGGGCTCTCTCTCTCTCTCTTTTTTTAAAAAAATATATTTTATTGATTTTTTACAGAGAGGAAGGGAGAGGGACAGAAAGCCAGAAACATCGATGAGAGAGAGACATCGATCAGCTGCCTCCTGCACGTCCCACACTGGAGATGCCCCCGACCGGAATTGAACCTGGGACCCCTCAGTCCGCAGGCCGACATTCTATCCACTGAGCCAAATCACTCTCAGCTCTCTCTCTTTTTTAAAAAAATCTTTATTATTGATTTCAGAGAGGAAGGGAGAGGGAGAGAGAAACATCAATGGTGAGAGAGAATCATTGGCTGCCTCCTGCAGGCCCCACACCAGGGATCGAGCCCACGGTCTGGGCCTGTGCCCTGACCAGGAATCAAACTGTGACCTCCTGGTTGATAGGTCGATGCTGAGCCACCGCTGAGCCACGCCAGCCAGGCCACAGGCCTCTCTTTAGAATGTAGGGCAACTCTATCGACTGTCGTCCTCAGCTTGAGTCTTTGGTCCAAAGGCCAAGACCACAGAAAAAGCCCCTTCACGGTTCCGTTTGACCGCCCCGGAAACCCTGATTCACTCCCGGGGTCAGGGTGTGGACAGGCATGGCTCTCGAACAGAACTCGTGTTGTCTTCGCAAGAAAGAAAGCAGAACAAGCTTTCTGTTGGGTGGCACCGACCGGGTTTGCAGCAAACCTGTATGACGAGGTGGTGCCAGGCAGGTGGTGCAGACCAGGGGGAGGCGTGCTCCTGGCTGGGAGAACCGCCAGGGCAAAGGCCGGAGAGGAGGAATGAGCCTGGCGTGTTCTAGAAACAACAGCCAGGCCTGTGAGGGCGGGCACGGTGGGCGAAGGGCTGAGCCGGGTGAAATCGCGTCGGGAGGGCGGCAGAGGCCAGATCGCCTGTTTGTAGACCCTGTAGAGCAGCGGTTCTCAACCTTCCTAAGGCCACGACCCTTGCATACAGTTCCTCATGGGGTGGTGACCCCCAACCATGAAATGTTGCTACTGTGATGCATCGTGATGTAAATATCTGCGTTTTCCGACGGTCTTAGGCGGCGACCCCTGTAAAAGGGTCATTCGACCCCCAAAGGGGTCGCGACCCACAGGTTGAGAACCGATGGTTTAGAGGGACTGGGATTTGATGGCCAATGTGGTGGGAAGTCATGGGCTGGTCTTTACCAGGTCACTCTGGCTGCCTTGTGAAATCGAAGTCTAGCTTCGCCAGAGAGGAAGTGGGAGACCGGCAAGTCCCAGTGAGAGAGGATGGTGGTGGCGGGGGGGGACCCATATCTGTGGGGGCAGTGGAAATGGAGTGAAGCATAGACTCGGGGTTGGCTTTGGAGACCCCGGGAATGAACACTCCATCCGCACAGCGATCTGCTAGGCTCCCTGACCGACCAGCTCGTGCAGTTCCTTCGGCCTGGAATGCAGAGGCCTGGCCTGCGCCTTCTAACAACAGTTACTCACCTCCCGGCGGGCGGCCCCGCTGACACATCCCCTCCTTTGTCCAGCGGCCCCGCCCCGCCCCTCCCTGCAGACTCGCCCACTCCCTCCCTCCCTCCCTCGCTCCCACGGCTCTTTATAAGCGCCTCCTCCCCGGGCGCTCAGCACGTCGCCCTGTAGTCATCTGTTTACTCGGCTGTCTCCCTCCCTGGGTTATGAGCTGCAGGGAACTCACTGTCTCCTTTCGCAGACCACAGGGACACACGTGTGAAACTGCTAAGGCATGGACCGGGAGGGTACACGCTTCAGGGCTCCATGGGGGACAGAGGTCGGGGTGCTGTAGGCGCCAGAAGCAGGGGGAAATATTCAGGTGGCTCTGACCTCTCTTCTGAGGGCTCTGCGCACCCAGGCCTGTTTCCAGAATTTTTTTTCTCTCCTTCTCTCTGCTCCCCCGGCCCCTAGGGTAAATGAGAATGCACCCTGGAAATGGGGACTAGCGGCCGCCTTCCCTCACACACTCACTCACTCACTCCCGTGCGTGCGTGCACAGAGTCAATCACCGACCATGGCTTTTCCACCGCTCCAGAGACAGAAACACACACACGAGCTCTGGCTGTTGGCTAAGTGGAGGCATGAGTGGCCGGAAGGCCTCTCTGAGTCCCCGTAACTGGGGACAGGAGTAGGATGGTGGTGTTCTGGAAGGGAGTTGGGGGGAGGGCTGGGGACCGTTGCTCTGGTCAACCTGGTAGACTCACCAGCTTCCTTGCTCTGCTCTGCCCCCTCCTGGGCTCTCCCGACAGGCTTTGGGGCCGTGGGCTGGGGGACGTCCCCTCACATCCGCTGTGCCAGCCTCCTGCTGATTCCCAAGATGCTGGGCAAAGAGGGCCGGCTCGTGATGCTGGGGTACGCCTTGGCTGCCATCTACGAGGGTGAGTGTGCCCCTGGGAACCCGTTAGCGCTGCTGGTGGGACACCCAGTGGGAGCCAGGCCGGGTGAAGGAGAAGGGGTGGGAATCTCATCTCCATGGCTGCCATTTGCTGGGTGCCCCTGGGAGAGTCCCCCGCCTCACCCCTCAGCTCAGGGCCTCTGTCGGTGACACAGTGACAAAACCAGGGCATGAATGAGAGGGACCTCTCAGGCTCTGGGCCGCCCCAGACGCCGTGCTGGGAGGTGGCTACCGCATGCCGTGTGGGAGCGAGGGGCGGGCTTCAGAACTCGGCTTGGCTGACACCGGTGTGGCTTCGTGGAGAGAGCATCGGCCTGCGGACTGAAGGGTCCCAGGTTCGATTCCGGTCAGGGGCATGGACCTTGGTTGGGAGCACATCCCCAGTAGGGGGCGTGCAGGAGGCAGCTGATCGATGTTTCTCTCTCATTGATGTTTCTAACTTTCTTTTTTTTTTTCTTTTAAATATATTTTATTGATTTTTTACAGAGAGGAAGGGAGAGAGATAGAGAGCTAGAAACATCGATGAGAGAGAGACATCGATCAGCTGCCTCTTGCACGTCCCCTATTGGGGATGTGCCCGCAACCAGGGTACATGCCCTTGACCGGAATCGAACCTGGAACCTTTCAGTCCGCAGACGGACGCTCTATCGACTGAGCCAAACCAGTTCGGCTCTAACTTTCTTTTTTTTATATATATATGTATATATTTTATTGATTTTTCACAGAGAGGAAGGGAGAGAATAGAGAGCCAGAAACATCGATGAGAGACATCAATCAGCCGCCTCCTGCACGCCCCCTACTGGGGATGTGCCCGCAACCAATGTACATGCCCTTGACCGGAATCGAACCTGGGACCTTTCAATCCCCAGGCTGACGCTCTATCCACTGAGCCAAACCGGCCTCAGCATGATGTTTCTAACTTTCTATCCTTCTCCCTTCCTCTCTGTGAAAAATCAATAAAATATATTT
>PVJN01023603.1:0-11452 GCA_004026805.1 Lasiurus borealis | reverse complement strand
ACCGCCCCGCTGCGCGCCGTGTTCAAGGACCTGCTGGTCAGGACCCCCAACAAGGGCAGGGCCGAGGGGTCACTGTTCCCCCCCAGGGGACCTAAGTGACTGCAGCTGGGAGCGGGGACACTGACTTCCCACTTTCCCCGTGGGGGAACCGCTGGCGTTTTGTTTCAGGACTGCCCCCAAACATGGCAGGATGAGAGCTCAGTCATGGGGACAGGCCTTGCCCCCCACACACACACTTCCAAACACCGAGGTGGGAGGTTCGTTGGGCAGAGAGTTGGGGGCCTTGGCCTTGAGGATTTGGAAGCTTTTGAAGACCAGGGGACGAGAGCATTGGGTTTTAGAGACTGGGGTTTGGGGGAAATCAGAGCGTTGAGCTGGGAAGATAGGGGTTGAAAGGTTTGCGAGTCGGGACATTGAGACGGCATAGTGGCCTGAGAGATGGGTAATGTGGGGTGAAGTCCATGGACCTGGGGATCCCTTCCCTGACAGGCCAGGATCTGAGGAGGAGCTGGGAGCCTGGGAGGTGAGCAAAGCAGAGGCGGCAACGGGGGAGAGGAGTGGGCGCGGGGAGCATAGCCAGGGGAGAAATTAAGGTGAGGCTCTGTCTCAGGGCCCAGGCTCCTACAGGCCTGCGCTCTGACCCCCAGCGCCTGGCTAATGGGGGGACGAGAGGCTGTGGGGCAGCCGAAGCTCTACGCCAGTGGTTCTCAACCTTCCTAACGCCGCGACCCTTTAATACAGTTCCCCATGTGGCGGTGACCCCCCAACCATAAAATTATTTTCGTTGCTACTTCCTAACAGTCATTTTGCTACTGTTGTGAATCGTAATGTAAATATCTGTGTTTTCTGATGGTCTCAGGCGACCCCTGTGATAGGGTCAATGGACCCCCAAAGGGGGTCGCGACCCACAGGTTGAGAACCGCTGCTCTAAGCCCCTGTCCCTGACCCGTTCCCACCCACCCTCTTCCCCCTCAGGCCAGCAAGAAGTCCCTGAGAGCCGAGACTCAAAACATCTCCAACTCCTTCGAGGACCTGGACGCCCAGGTGAAGAGCGAGACCGGCTACTCGCCCGAGGAGGCCACGGGCCAGGAGGAGACAGCCCAAGCCAGGAGGCTACACCGAGCCATGGCCCTCAGGCCCCACCTCTCCACCCAGAAGATGTACGAGCTGAAGACCAAGCTGCGCTGCGCCTGTGAGGGGCGTCCCCAGGCGGGGAGGGGGGGGGATGGGGCAGGCCATGGGGGCGGGGCTCCGGGTCAGGGCGTGGGGGACCTCAGACCGCCCGGGCCCCTCCCCACAGACGTGGTGGACAAGGCCATCCTCAGCTGCCGCCGCTGGTTCGACAAGAAGCACCAGCAGTGCATGCAGCGCATTCCCGTCCCGCTCCTCAACCACCTGCTCTGCCTGCCCATGAAGTTCAAGTTCTTTTGTGGCATCGCCAAGGGTCAGCACAGAGGCCGGGGGCCGCGTGGGGAGTCCCGGGGCCTTGGGGGGCAGTGGGAAGGCGGGGGGTAGAGGGCAGGAAGCCAGGAGGCGGGAGGCTTTGGGTTCTGAGAACACACCCCGCCTCAGAGCCAGCCCCTCCACTCCCCAGGGTAAGTGACAGCCGTGGTCTCTTCAGCTGAACGATGGGCTTATCCAACCCCGGGGTTTTGAGGGTTTCAGGAGCCAACACTTGGGAAGAAGGGAACAGGCCTGGCAAACGGAGGCGTTGCTCTATGAATATCGACTGACTTTATTTTATTTTTTTTTAATATATTTTGTTGATTTTTTACAGAGAGGATGGGAGAGGGATAGAGAGTTAGAAACATCGATGAAAGAGAGACATCGATCAGCCGCCTCCTGCTGGGGATGTCCTGCAACCAATGTACATGCCCTTGACCAGAATCGAACCTGGGACCTTTCAGTCCACAGGCCTCCGACACTCTATCCACCGAGCCAAACCGGTTTCGGCTCGACTGACTTTACTAATAATTGGTCTGATGATAGACAGGTGAAAAAGGGGGGAGGAAATCAGGCTTTGTTCCTGGGAAAAAGAATTCCAGGAAGGCAGAGAGGAAACAGACTCACGGTGGTAGAAGGCCTCGGGCCGGGAGGCAGAAAGCAGGATGGGGCTGGGGGTGGGGGAGATCACCCAAGGGAACCCCGGGGGCTGGGCACAGGGGGGCAGCCCCTAACCCGGCCGCGCCGCCGCTGCCCCCCAGCGATGGAAATTTGGTGTCGCAATCGCATCCCGGTGGAAGGCAACTTTGGGCAGACGTACGACTCCGTCAACCAGTCTATCCATGGGCTGGGTGGCGACTTCTCAGCCACCATTAACTTCAAGGTAGGAGGCAGGGGCATTTTAGAGTGGGGGTGGGGGATAGGGAGTGGGAGGAGGGCACAGGGAAGAGGACCTGAGGTAGGGGAACTGGGGGAGAGGGGGAGGGAAGAGATCACTGGGTGTAGGGAGGGAGCAGGAGGGGAACAGCATTGGAGCTGGGTGCCAGGAGAGGAACAGGCTGGGCCTGTGTGGAGTGTCTGGACCTGGCGTGGGGACGGAGGGCCAGCCCAGTGTGAGGCGTGTCCGCTCAGACAGATGCAGGGGAGCAAGCCTGGGTGGAGGAGGGTGTGGAGCAGAAGGAAGCCGCAGCTCCCGCAGGCCCGGGGACCTGACATGAGCCGGGTCCCGGGGAGAGAGGCCACGGAGAGGCCGGGCCTGGCAGCCAGAGGCGAGGCTGTATGAATACCGACCAGCCTCATTGATGAATACAGTGGCACCTCGAGATACGAGTGCCCTAACATACGAGCCGTCAAGCGAGCTATTTTTGCTTTGAAATACGAGCAACATTTGAGATAGAAGTAATCGCGCGGATCGGCCGGCTGCACACGACCCACCAGTTTACCGCGACTCGAGCGTCTCATAGTTTCCCAGGCCTCAAGGTCACGGAACGAATTAAACTCGTATCTCGAGGGACCACTGTAGTCTACGGTAGGGTGACAGGCAGGTGGGAAATGGGGGGAAATCGGACCTTGTTCCGGGGTGGGGGTGGGGGGAAGAATTCAAGGAAAGCAGAGCGGAAACGGCCGGGAGGTGGCGGAGAGCCTGGAGGGCCTGCCCCCGTGCCTCCCGCAGGAAGAGAAGCAGGCGGCGCTGCTGGGCCTCAACACCAGCTGGGAGCACGTGAGCACCGAGGTGCGGGACTATGTGCGGCGCCAGGAGGCCCAGCTGGAGTGGACCCTGGGGCTGCTGCACGTGCTGCTGTCCTGTACCTTCCTGGCCGTCCTCCACGCGTGAGCCTCGCCACCCCAGCCCCGTCCCAAAGCCCCTTCCTGGGCTCTGAGAGGTGCCCTGCCCCGGGGGAGGCTGGGAAACCAGACCACCGGGCCCACCTCCACCTCTACCGAGTGGGCACGTCCCTGTGCCCTTGGCTTTGCCTTGGCTCGAGCGCAGCTGCTTTGCACAGAGTTAAAGGGAACGTGGCCTCCGGTCAGAAGCAACAGCGCCACCTCCAAAGGGCGAGCGAGCGTCTCCATCTCTCTCGCTCCTTTCAGACTTGATCCCCACGCTGACTGTTTTTTTTTTTACTCTTCGCTTTGACTTTTTGATTAAAAAAAAATTTTTTTTTTTTGCCCTTCCTCGTCCCCTTGGCTCTGACGTTGTGCCATTTTTATCGTCCAATTCTGCTTTCATTTTTTTTTCTCCCGCCTGCCGTGTTGGCAGCTACTTTCCCTCCATTTGGACCAAAGTCCTCGACCCCACCCAGCCTGGCGTCCAGCCGCCGGACCGCCCCGGGGCCTCGGTCTCCGTCCGTCCCCTATTGACCTCTGGACCCTCTGTTTCCTGTCTCCAACCACCCTCCCCACATGATTGAGATGGGCCCGGGCCGGGCCGGGGCCGGGCAGGGACAGCCATACAGGGGCTCCAGCTCCGTCTGCCCTTGTTTGGAGAGCCCCGGGTGACTCCGGTGCGTGGTTATGCGTGTGCCCGTGAGAGGACAAAGATGAATGAGCCGGGTTCCCACCCTCACGAAGCTGCCGGCCGAGGGCAGACAAGAGAGGAGGCAGCCGAGAGACAGAGGCGATTCACAAGGGCTGTGGGACGGGGTGTGGGAGCCGAGGAGGTGCCCCGCGAGAGCTATAAATGGGCTCCCAGCGGCTGCCGATGGGGAGCCACGGACGGTCAAGGAGAGAAAGGGTGTTCTCTTGGGCAAGGATCCTGGCATCCGTGGGATGTGGAGGGCAGAGGACTTGGCTGGAGTGGGCTTGGCCCAGACCGTCTGGAAAGCCCTGGGGGCGGTTGCAGGATGGACTGGGACTGACGCAAGACAGGCGTCCAAGGTGGGTCAGAGGTTAAGGAGCCCGACCGGCTGGCCAGCCGGACTGGGTGGGGCGTGGCAGGAAGCTGGCCGGAGAAGGCTGTAAAAGGGAAAGGTGTCGCAGGCCCCAGAGCCAGCTTGGGGAGGGGAGGAAGGAGGCACCGAGTCAAAAGGCACTTCCAGCCTTTCAACCTGGATGAGGTCACTCACTGGGAAGGGACAGCGTGGGGGACAGGGCGGGGCCCAGGCTCCCCAGAGGCCTTTGCCCAGTAGCGGTAGGCTCCTCCACAAGGGGGCGCTCACCATCTTTCTTTTCCATTAATGGCTCGCTCTGCTTTAAAGGGAAAGAAAGGTGTATGGATTATGACAAGGTCCCAGAGCCAATAAATAGCATTGGCAGTTATGTTTCAGAGTTTACAGAGATTATTTAATGTGATTTGGTCGTTTCAAAACACATTTTACTTTTTAAAAAAATATTGTTATTGATTTCAGAGAGGAAGGGAGAGGGAGGGAGGGAGGGAGAGAAACCATCAATGATGAGAGAGAAGCACTGATTGGCTGCCTCCTGCACGCCCCCTGCTGGGGATGGAGCTGGCAACCCAGACATCGAACCCGGGACCGATGCTCTATCCACTGAGCCAAACCGGCTAGAGCTCAAACACATTTTCTTTTTTAAATATATTTTTATTGATTTTTCACAGAAAGGAAGGGAGAGGGATAAAAAGTCAGAAACATCGATGAGAGAGAGAGACATTGATCAGCTTCCTCCTGCACGCCCCCCACTGGAGACGTGCCCGCAAGCAAGGTACATGCCCCCGACCGGAATCGAACCTGAGACCCTTCAGTCCTCAGGCCGATGCTCTATCCACTGAGCCAAACCGAGTAGGGCTCAAACACATTTTCAACAATGAACATTTTTTTTCTCCTTAGAAAACGGAAGCCTTATGTGGGACCTTGGAAGGTACACGGAAGAGAGTTACACGTGTACACGCATCCACCTACCCACCCCTTCCCCACACACAGAAACCACTGCTGGAGCCAGGGATGCGTCAGAGGGAGAGGAAAGGGGTGTTTGGGGTGACTTTTGCTTAAAGGAACCTCCAGGAGAAGTCTTCGGGGCTCAGCCGAGAGGAGAGGACTCCACCCGTGAATGGGGGGAGAGGGGGGTCATAACGGGTCAGGTGACTCCTGAAACCTTGCTGGGCCTTTGCTCCTGCTGCTTCCCCTCTTGCTGTTCATCCTGGGAGATCCATGCCTGAGGCATCTCCCCTCTTCCTGTGTCACACCGCGCACTGCTCCTCCCCTCTTCCCTTCCTCCCCTCATGGTCTCATCCCCAGTGCAGACGTCTTTCACCGGACCTGCCTGCAGGCAGGGCAGAGGCTTCTAGGACTGAGCAGATGAGCTCAGTGGCCGGCTGGTGGAATGACTGTGCCCTAAAGGGAGCTCAGGGCTGGAGAGAGACGGAGACGCCCTCCCCCACAGGTCCTTCTCCTACACGGACAGCTATAACGGGGACATTCGCTTCGACAACATCTACATCAGCACCTACTTCTGTCAGGTCGACGAACGCAGGAAGAAGCTGGTGAGTGGGCCCAGCCTCTGCCAAGGGTGCGTCTGCCCCTGGGTACCCGGTGACTTCAAGCTCAGGAGGACAGGGGGGTGCAGGGGAGAGGGCCCTTAGTGTTTCTCGCCGTGCGGACATCTTTTTCCAGGGCAAACGGAGCCTGCTGCCGCTCCGCAAAGCAGAGAAGAAGGCTGTCATCTTCCCCTACGACCCCAGCATCCAGGCCTCGGAGATGGGGAATGTGGTGAGGAGGGCAGGGGGCCGCTGGAGGCGCAGCTCGGAGAGGAGGGCAAAGGGCGGGCGGCGTGCCCACTCCAGCCCTCCTGCCCTGGGGCAGATGAGGGAGCTGCTGGAGACCCTGCCCGTCCTGCTGCTGCTGCTGGTGCTGTGCGGCCTGGACTGGGCCCTGTACTCCATCTTCGACACCATCCGCCAGCACTCCTTCCTGCAGTACTCCTTCCGCAGTGAGCCGCGCCCCGAGACGACACCCTGCCAGCCACGCACCCCGATGCTTCCTTCCCATGTGGTCTCCGCCTCCGGGTCTCCGCCTCAGGGTCAAATCTGAGCCCCACAACCTGACAGCTGTTCCCCCCGGGGGGGCCCTGGTTTCCAGCCCCCTTTACATCTACAACCGAAAAAGCGTGGCACGCAGAGGTGGCGGGATGGAACGTGCGGTTGAGAAGTGTTTCTATGCTTGGACCTCTCCCCATCCCCTTACCTCCAACTCCTAACCTAACTCCTACTCCCACCCTCACCCCCCCCCCGTCCCATCTTCATCCCCCACCCCACGTCCTCCCCGATCTTTGCCTCAGGCAGTCATAAATTGGAGGTGAAAGTCGGGGGGGACTCCCTGATCGCCCGGCTTCTTCGGAAAACCATCGGGGCCCTGAACACCACCTCGGAGACAGTGGTGGAATCGAACAATATGCGTGAGCGATGCTGAGGTTTCGGAGCAGAGGGATGGGGTGCTGAGGGGCCAGGGTCTTTGCAAGGCCAAGGGTGGGGGATTGGGCCTTGGGGTGGGGGAGACAGGGGTCAAAGGCGACGGTTGGGGTTGGGGAATCAGAGCAGGAAATATCGGGTCCAACTTGAAGAGTTAGAGCAGCGGTTCTCAACCCGTGGGTCGAGACCCCTTTGGGGGGGTCGAACGACCCTTTCACAGGGGTCGCCTAAGACTATTGGAGAACACCTATTTCCCATGGTCTTAGGAACCAACACACCGCTCCTCGGTGTAGCAAAGTGTAGCCATGTAGTTTACTGTTGTCCTAGGAAGACTGTTACCCATGCTACACCATGATTCAAGACAACATTTCATTTATTTGTAAATAAATATTTCACAATATATAATTACATATTGTTTTTGTGATTAATCCCTATGCTTTAATTATGTTCAATCTGTAACAAGGAAAATACATCCTGCCTATCAGCTATTTACATTACAGTTCATAACAGTAGCAAGATCACAGTGATGAAGTAGCAACGAAAATAACTTTATGGTTGTGGGTCACCACCACATGAGGAGCTGTGTTAAAGGGTCACGGCCTTAGGAAGGTTGAGAACCGCTGAGTTAGAGGATGACAGTGGGGGCTGGGCCTTAGGGCCAGAGGGCCCCATCCTCTGGCGGGCGCTGTACCCCGGAACTTTCTGCTCTGCTGGAAACTGCCCACATCCGCGCTGTTCGGAGCAAAGAGCCACAGGGGCCCTGGATGGCTCAGCTCTTCGGGGCCAGGGGCAGCAGGAGTTCAGCAAGCTTTCAGGCCTAACCCGCGCCCTCCCTGGGATGGGGGTTCAGCCAGGGCTGCCCCGACCCTCAGCGGCCAGACCCTGACAGTCCCCCCGCCCCCCGCCCCCAGCCTGCCTGCCCCAGCCCGTGAGCCTGAGCGCCGGAGCCTACGTGAGGACTGCACTCCCCACTGGCCTGCTCGTGTGCCTCTGTCTGCTCCAGGCTTTCGGCTACCGGCTGCGGAGGGTCATCGCAGCCTTCTACTTCCCCAAGGTGCACCTTGACCTCTCCCCTGACCTCTCCCCCCACTCCAGGCAGCCCTCACACACACCAGCTCCCCCCGCACTGTCACTGTCACTGCCACTGACCCTCCTCTCCCGGGCCAGCGAGAGAAGAAGCGGATCCTGTTCTTCTACAACGAGCTCCTGAGGAAGAGAGCGGCCTTCACCAAGCTGAGGCGGGCGGCCATCCTGAGGCAGGCGCGAGAGCAGAGGGTCCGGGTGAGTCAGGCCGGGCCTGCGTGGGGCGGCGGCTCCCGGCGGGGCCTGAGACCGGTGAAGGAAGGGCTTCTCTCCCTTCAGCCCACCCCCTGGCCTCCACCCCCAGGCCCCAGGCCTCTGGAAGCTCAGTGGGTTCAGATATGATTCATGCCAAAGGGCCTGGTCATCTGCTCCTGGACGTCAGGGCTGTGCCCGTCTCTGAGCCCCAGGCATCAGCCCAGCCTGAGCGACTCAGAGGACCAGCAGGAAGCAGGCGGAAAGGGGGAGCAAGATGTGATATGGGCTGATCACAGGGAAGCAAGAGGGGTTCATCAGGAACCAGGGGCCCAGGCAAGGCCACGGGTCCTATGGAGAGGCTGCAGACCAGAGGCTCGGGGCCATCCCTAGAAGGCGGGGGGTGTGCCCTGTGGCTTCAAGTCCTTGGGGGATTTGAAGAGGTTGGGGGTCAGGAGGCCTCATGAAGGGGCGTGTGATATATGGAAAGCATTGAGTTGGAAGAACAAGGCTCCAGTCCACACTCCCTCATGGAGCTGTGTCACTCTGGCCCTCATCCTCACTGGACCTGGGTTCTCCTTAAGGCAGGGGGCCAAGGGCTTGGGGTTCGGGGGGGCCTCATGAAGGGACGTGTGGCATATGGAAAGCATTGAGTTGGAAGAACCAGGTTCTAGTCTACACTCTGGCCCTCGTCCTCACTGGACCTGTGTTGCCCTCTGAAGGACGGGGAGGTGGGACAGGTCTGCAGGCCTGCTCACTGGAGGCTAGTAAGAGAGGGGCGGTCAGGTGTGGGGCTCTGGGGTTAAGTCCTGGCTCCTGTCCTTATTACCATGACAACTATATGATGCTGAGCGCTCATTTAAATGCTGTGCCCTGGTTTCCTGGGAAGTGGAGTCCCCGACGCCACTTGGTTGTGGGAAGGACTAAGTGAGTTTTGCTGCTGTGGTGAAGGCACACAGGAAGTCCTGCACACGTGTTAGTTGGCATCGTGTCACTCTAGGCAAGTGGCCACCTCTCAAACCATCCGTGTTCTCACCTGGAAAAGCGATGATGATGATGATGATAACAATATCTGCCTTACGTGGTTATTTTTTTAAAATATGTTTTATTGATATTTTACAGAGAGGAAGGGGTAGGGATAGAGTTAGAAACATCGATGAGAGAGAAACATCAATCAGCCGACTCCTGCACTCCCCCCACTGGGGATGTGCCCACAACAAAGGTACATGCCCTTGACCGGAATCAAACCTGGGACCTTTCAGTCCGCAGGCCGACGCTCTATCCACTGAGCCAAACCGGTTTCGGCATGTGGTTACTGTTTGAACTGAGTTAATTTACTTACAGTTTCTTAGTACGTACAGAGCCCAGCATTTAAAAAACAGCAAGTGGCACCTGTTCTTATTTAATCAGCCCTAAGCAAACTCATAAAAGTGAGAACGCCCGTTTAACTGTTTCCTCCTGTGCGCACATCACCTATCCCTCATGAAACGCAACATGGACTGACAAAAAAAAAAAAAGAAAGAAAAAACAAGAACACACTGTGATCCCATGACCCGGTCCTGAAGTAACGTGGACTTTGATGGGTAGATAGACATGTGAAGGGCATTCATTGCAAGCCGAGGGAACAGCATGTGCAGAGACGAAGAACCCCAGCCCAGGGCGAGCCGAGTGCCAGGGCCAGTCTGAGGCGGCAGGTACAGCTCAGGAAGGGGGATGCTGGGCCCGAGGCCAGAAAGAGTCCAGACTGTGGAGGCTATGAAAGCCACCCCAGGAGTCCGGCCTTTGGCAGGCAGCACAGCTCCTGGAGTTTTCTGAGCCAAGAGTGTGATCTGATCAGGCGGCCTGCGGAGAGGGTAGGGGAGAGGGAGAGCATCGAGCACCCCCAGACTTGTGGCTTGTTCGGTCAGGGTACCTGGGTCCAGCCAGGTTTGATTGTTTACTATCTGTGTGCCTTGGGGAGAGCCACTTCACCTTTGTGAGATGCCTCTTCCTCATCTGTAAAGTGATAGTCTGATCCCTCCTCCTCACTCTTTAGCCCCGCCTCCAGAACCAAATAAGATGATTGATTGATGGGACAATGGCCATGATGGTGATTGCTGTTGCTAGCTGGGAGAGTCCACGCTGCATCCTCCCACTCTTTATTTTTTTAAAATATATTTTTATTGATTTCAGAGAAGAAGGGAGTTGGGGGGAGGAGAGAGAGAGAGAGAGAAACCTCAATGATGAGAACCATTGATCTGCTGCTGCCTCCTGCACGCCTCACACTGGGGATGAAGCCCACAACCCCGGGCATGTGCCCTGACCCGGAATCCAACCTTGACCACCTGGTTCATCGGTCCACGCTCAACCACCGAGTCCCACCAGCCGGACCCTCCCTCTCTCTAACATGGAATGCGGGAGGGGAGCTCTCTAGGACCCACCTCCAGAGCACCCTTGCTCTCTGGGGGGGTGGTCTTCTTTGCCCAATCCAGTTTTCTCCAACTCCTGGGCACCGTCATGCCCTGAAGTCTTCCGACAAGAAAGCGCTGGCCAGTTCCCCTGGCGCCTTTTTCTTTCCCCACCTCGCTCCCTCTCTGGCTCTGAGACCCTCCTCGCCTCCCCAACAGCGCCACGACCTGGCGGACATCCTGCACCGCCGCTGCCCCTTCCTGCGCCGCTGGCTGCGCCGGCGCTGCGTGGTGTGCCAGGCCCCGGAGGCGGCCGGGTCGTACGTGTGCCCGACGCCGGACTGCCAGGCCGTGTACTGCCAGTCGTGCTGGGACGACATGCGGCAGCGCTGCCCGGCCTGCACGCCCCGCGAGGAGCTCTCCTCCTCCGCCTACAGCGACAGCAACGATGACGCTACCTACGCGGAGTGAAGGGGCGTGCAGCGCGCGCCCCCCCACCTCGCCCCCTTCCTGATTAATAAAATGCCGTGCACACCCCTGCAGCCCGCGCTCCTGCAAGGGATCATCTGGCCCCGAGCGCCGCCGGGCCGGGCGGCGGGCTGGATGGAGGCGGGGACGCAGCCACGCTGCTCGGAAGAAGTCCGGACCTGCGGCGGGTGGAAAAGCGACGCCCCAGCCGGTCGGACCGGCCTCGGCTCCCACCCACCCAGCACAGCGGCAGGAAAGCGGCGGCGCAGCGCTGAGAGAGCGGAGTCCCGCCCGGGTCGCCGCCGCTCGGGTGCTGCTGCTGGAGGAACCGGCGCGGCGGGGCGGGGCGGGGCCTCTCCGGGGGGCGGGGCGGCAGCATGGGCGGGGCCTGGCTCCGGACCCTGTGAGCGGGGAGGGGCGGGGCCGCGGCGGGGGTGGGCGGGGCCTGGCTCCGGACCCTGTGAGCGGGGAGGGGCGGGGCCGGGGCGGGCTGGGGGGCGGGGCCTGGCTCCAGACC
>PVJN01023602.1:0-32154 GCA_004026805.1 Lasiurus borealis | reverse complement strand
GCAACCACTTAAATGTCTTTTCCATCAATGTTTCTCTCTTTCTCTGTTTCTCCCCCTTCCTTCCACTTTCTTTAAAAACCAATGGAAAAATATCCTTGCGTGAGAATTAACAAAACTTTTTTTTATTATTATAATACATTACTAATGAGTTAATTGAATTAGACTGACACACCATTTGAAAGTGAACCCCTGAGTTGCCGAGATAACAAACTCAGGATAAGAATTTGGGTATTGTGAGGCCAGAGTGCCCTTGTTTGCCAGAGCTGTTAATCCAGAAACTTCCTGGATTTTTATTTTTTCTCTCCTTTCATTTTGGTGTGACTAGTCCTGCTGTGGTTCTTACATATGAAAAATTTCCTCTTAGAATTTTCTTTAGAAATTAACCTGTGTGCTGAATAGTTTCCAATCACATACCTTTTTTTTTTTAGATAATTTCAGATAAAAGTGTTAGTGATAAGCTGATTGAGAAGTAAATAATCAAATACTTTTTGAATATTAGGAAAGGATTTTTTTTCCTAAAAAAAAAATACTTCTGTTCTTTCTGGGTTTGAACTGTGGATATGTGGTCAAAGTCTTTTGTAATTTGAAGGACATAAAACAGTCTGATTATTCAGTGTTTACATCACTTGTTTTTTCAGACTGAAGTCGTTATCAGAGTAGTCCCCATCTTGTTTTTGTATTTATTTCAAACACATGAGAGATTACATAATAAACTTTTAACTTGTCTGCTCTTTCTCATCCTCTCTGTTGCATAGCAACATATGGCTCTTGTTGGATTCTCCTTTCTTTCATTTTTCTTTTTTTTTTAATTTCCTTCATTAGTCTTATTATGTTGAAAATTCATTTCACTCTATTCCCCGTGTTTTGAGTAGAGCTATGACATATGTGGTGATGTTGGTCATTACTTAATGGCCTTTCATTCTCCCCTTGGTGACCCACCGGATAAGAATGAGATCTCATTTGAAGCCCTGGCTGAGTTCAGAACATTTGGTGGATGTGGGACCGGTAACACCTCTGTGCCCTGAGAAATGACCTGACAGCAATGACTAGTTCTACCTTCAGTGTCCTTTTCTCATCAGAAATTCTTGAAATATATTAAGAAATTGAGATGAGTGAAAAGAACCAATTAAAAAATGAACTTTTAAAAAATACTTTTTATTGATTGATCGATTTCAGAGAGAAAGGGAGAGGGGGAGAGAGAGATAGAAACATCAGTGATAAGAGAGAATCATTGATTGGCTGCTTCCTGCATTCCCCTACTGGGGATTGAGCCCGTAACCTGGGTGTGTGTCCTTGACTGGAATCAAACCTTGGGACCCTTCAGTCCACAGGCCGACACTGTATTCACTGAGCCAGACCAGCAAGGGCAGTGGGGCAGGGGAGGGGGAGAGGGGGGGGGAACTTTTTTATAACCTTAAGTACTAAGAAATTACTTTATAAAATGCACTTATCATTATTTCCTGAACCTCTTCCTTTAGAGATCTGTTGGGTGTCAGTAATGTTTCTTCTGAGGGACATGGAGGCTGTCTGCCTGGTCCATGTGAATGAATGGATGGATGTCTCTTTGGAATAGCACATTCCCAACTTGGAAATAAATCTACTGACCCTAGTCCTCAAAATCTGGACATGTAGTCCCTACTGGGGATGTCAGGCCTGCCCCCTAATCACTACAAGAGAACAAATAACTCACATACTATTTATCTAAATATTTAGAAACTGTAAGTCAAGCTAACCCAGTTAAATAAAATATTTTATACTCGACCTTGTCTAAATACTTTTGTAACAAGTGGGATGGCCAGGTTTGATAGAGAATTCCTAGTTCTCTGCCAGAATGTAGTGGCCCAGGGATCCTTTTTTCCATGTTTGTTCCCTTCTCCTCCTACTCTGACACTGGAGAGGCTTAGAGATAGCCGCCTGCAGGACCACGTCTCACCCCCTCCCAATTGCTAGTCATTGGCTTGAGGACACACACTAGGGATAGTAGCATGGTTTGTCTTGAGAATGAGGAACCCCAAAAAGGTCCTGTCCAGGCACTGGGAGCTGGCTCAGAGTCCGTGTGGCCTGGGAATTCCAAATTCCAGGATCTAGAGTGTGGTCCAGAAGGGGGGTTGGTGCCCAAGTCTCTGACTCCACCTCCTATAAGGTAGGTGTGCTGCTGGAAGATGCTGGAACCAGACCCTCTAGAGCAGTGGTTCTCAACCTTCCTAAGGCCGAGACCCTTGCATACAGTTCCTCATGTGGTGGTGACTCCCAACCATGAAATTTTGCTACTGTTATGGATCGTGATGTAAATATCTGCATTTTCCGATGGTCTCAGGCGACCCCTGTGAAAGAGTCATTTGACTCCCAAAAGGGTCGAGACCCACAGGTTGAGAACCGCTGCTCTAGAGAGTATTATCAAGTTTGATCTTCAGACCAGCTGCCAGTTCCCAGACTGTCACTGGTATGCAATGAGATGAGAAGGCTATGTCAAATGCACATCAAAGCAACTTGTCCTCCAAAGTCTTGCTTCCAAAAAAGAAAGTCAACTAAACTGAACACTGTACTTAGTGGGTTGACTGTCGGAAACAAATGCTTTCTTGTCAGTGACCCGTGCATGGGGCAGCACTCCTACAAGCACTGGGCCCAGGCATGGCCTTTCCTGGCAGAGGCTAATGACAGAACTGCTCAGTGATCTTGGCTTCTGCTGGCCCCTCAGGTCCCTTCTGGGGTAAGGGTGTATGACATATCCTGTATTTTTCCCTTATTGGGTGCCTTACATCTTCCCTGGGGCTCCCCCGCATCGTTGCTTATTGGTGATGAGAAAGGGTGTCATCACAGTGAGCCTGAAGACCCACCTGCATCAGTCACTGTCTGTCCTTAGCCTCCCCCTGGAGGATGGGGGACTTAGAACCTGCATGTCTAACAAGCGTCAGGTAACTCCTGTGCTTGCAGAGAGGTGAGAATCCCTGCCCTGCTGGCTCCCCGGAGCAGGTGCCTGGGGGCAGGAGAACTTTATCTCAGGCTGTGTGGCCTAGAGCTCCCACCCGTAACACATTTTCTTAAGTACAGGGGACCCTGTATTCTAGTTTAAAATCTGTTCCCTTTGTAATTTGTTAAACTTATTTGGCGGGGTGGGGGGTGGGGGGAATACAGGACACATTCAAATGAGATATAAGTGCTAAAAAAAACCCTACAGCCGAGACTGGTTTGGCTCAGTGGATAGAATGTCGGCTTGTGGACTGAAGGGTCCCAGGTTCGATTCCAGTTGGGGGCATGTACCTGACTTGCGGGCTCATCTCCACTCTGGGCGTGCAGGAGGCGGCTGATTGATGTCTCTCTCTCATCGATGTTTCTGACTTTCTATCTCTCTCCTTTCCTCTCTGTAAAAAATCAATAAAATATTTAAAAAAAAACAACCCTACAATTGATCCTTGACAATGGAGGTGGGGTTAGGGGTGTCAAACCTTGCGTAGTTGAAAATTCATGTATAACTTTGACTCTCCCAAAACTTAACCATCTTTAGTAACCATGGGGGATTGGTTCCAGGACCCAGGACCCCACTCGGATACTCAAATTCTGAATACGTATGTCCTTTATAAAAAGAGCTAGAACAGTGCGTTCTGTAAGCCCTCTGCTTCCATGAGTTCCCAACTGCAGATCTAAAGCAGTGCAGTTATTTATTGGGGGGAACAAAATCTGTGTAAAAGTGGACCCTCACAGTTCAAACCCGTGTTCAAAGTAAACTGTAGATACTTAGTGGCAAAAATATGCCTGTGGTTTGGTTCTATCGTCATTTCACGTAGAGGCCATGCTGAACGCTGGGCTTTTAGAAGAAAAGTGATATGAGTTACCTCCTCCTCCTCCACAAATTGCCTAATTCCTCACCCTTCCTCCCTTTCTTTCTTCAATTCTTCTCACCAACTGGAGCTCCAGGGAAATTTAAACTTCAGAGACTAGAGATGAGCAAAAGAAGAAAGAGAAATGGAACAGGAAGCTGAGGCGGTAGTAAAATAAATGTCCTCCTTCAAACCCTCTCCGCTGAGTTTAGTTA
This sequence comes from Lasiurus borealis, assembly GCA_004026805.1. NCBI lineage: Eukaryota > Metazoa > Chordata > Mammalia > Chiroptera > Vespertilionidae > Lasiurus > Lasiurus borealis. The sequence continues at coordinate 28,121 of PVJN01023602.1, read as the reverse complement.
GGTTGTGGCAGAGCCCAGGTGAAAGGTGTCTGAATAACAGACAAAAGGAGGCCCAAGGTGGAGAGTAAATGGGCTTTTTCCAGGGGCAGGAGTTAGCTGCTTCTGGCCAAGTGTGCAATAGGGCCCAGTGCATGGCTTCTGGGATGACTTCTTGACCCCTGTGTGTATGTCCCAGAAATAGTCAGGGCAGTGCGGGCACATGAAGGTGCCCCGCTAAGGGCTTGTTAATACAGTGCATAATTACAGAGGATGATGAGGGCTTAGGTCTCCGGCATTTTATTAGGTTTTCAAAGCTCCTTCACTTCACTCTTCCTTCCCTCACATGCATGACTTTTTCAGACCTGTAATTTGGCTCCTGGGATTAAGTGCTTTGTCTGTACTCATAAAATGCTATAAAGCTGCTGGACCCTGTAGATGCACGTAAACTCAAAGAATAAGTTGGTTCCAACATGCTGGAAGTCTGCTTCCAAAATTTTTAATTGCAATACAGTGTAAAATTTAAGAGGGGTTTGGGAGGGTAATTAAATATATGCAATTAATGTAGTGTATAATGGCTCTTCCTATTAATTTTTACAGCTCAAATACGGTTTTCCTGCCATATCCTTTCCTGTCCCATGGGCCTCTTTACTTTCACTTAGACACCGAGGCCCGCCCACCCCAGGACCTTTACACTTGCCATTTTTACTGCTCTGATTGATCTGACAGAATCCACAGGCTTCCCTCCAGGTCTCAGCTAAAGTTTCCACTGTATACAAGGTTCTCCTTCTATCTGAGTGGCTTCCCCTGATCTTCTTGTAGAAAATGACACATGAGCCCCCTTCATCACTCTATTTATCCTGCTTTTAAATTTTTCACAGATCTTACAGTCTAATACATTATTTAAAAAAATATTTGTTATCATTGTATTCTCTTCCTCCTATTACAAGGCTATCATGAAATTGAAAACTTAGTTTAATTGAAAACTTTGTTAATTATTGCTGCACTCCTGTCATGTACATAATGTTGAATGAATGAATGAATGGACATTGACTTTCTCCTTAACACAATGGCCAGAAAGTGTGTGTGTGTGTGTGTGTGTGTGTGTGTGTGTGTGTGTGTTTGAATTCAGGGTAAAAGAATACTTTTTAATCAGTGAAGTACTTTGCTATCTATTTCTTCATCTATCCATCCATTCATTTAAAAAATAGATTTCAAAGTTCTAAAATGTGGTGAATGTTATATTGATACGCAGAGAGAGCCCTTAAATATTAAATGGGGAATAGTATTGAACACAGAAACATTAAAGTTTATTAACTACTAAAAAAATCTACAATGCCTTTGCAGTAAAAAAATTCACCAAAGGCAACTTTTATGAACACTTTTAAGCATTTCTCTCTTCTTTAAGTTTTTTTTTAAACGGAGAATATACTGAGTCTATTTGGTATGCAAATTTGTACTTTTTATCCTTCTTTCATCATATGGATGCACCATAGTCACCTCATCATATTGTTGGGCATTTAAGGTTTTTCACATTTTTTTACTGTCAGAAATAATAATCTTTGTCTAAAATTCTTCTGTTCCTAATTTGGGTTGTTCTCTTCAGATATAATCTTTAAAACAAAGGAACTAAGTTAAACAGATTAATTTTAGGAGGACTTTAACTAAATGGAAAAGAATATACTGTTGGGGTTTTACCTAGATTTTGTTAAGACCTTAAATTGAAAAGAATCTGTATCTTCTGTCTATCACCAACCACACTGTTGTCTGTCTTCATGTGGTATGTATAGATGTTTTTTGGCTAATCCCTTCACCTTCTTTCAGCTAGTCCTCCCACAACCCTCTCCTCCTACAGCTGTTAGTCTGTTTCTCTTTTGTACATCAGAATATTTTCTTCATTAGATTCCACATATAAGTGAGATCATGTAATATTTGTCTTTCTCTAACTGGCTCATTTCACTTAGCCAAATGACCATTTATTGAATTGATACTCCTCAGGCCCATTCATGCTGTTGCAAAAAGATTTCCTTCTTTTTACAGCTGTGTAGTATTTCACTGTGTAAATAAATGTTTCACAGCTCTTTTATCCACTCATCTACTGATGGGTACTTGGTCTGTTCCCAGATCTTGGCTATCCTTTATAATAAAATATGCAAATCGAACAAATGGTGGAGCAATTGGTCACTATGATGCACATTGACCCCAGAGGGCAGACGCTCAGTGCAGGAGCTGCCCCCTGGTGATCAGTGTGCTCCCACAGGGGGAGCACTGCTCAGCCCGAAGCCAGTCCTAACACAAGTGCAGCAGTAGTGGCGGGAGCCTCTCCCACCTCCATAGCAGTGTTTAGGATGTCTGACTGCTGGCTTAGGTGGGAAGCAGGCCTAAACCATCAATTGGACATCCTGTGAGGGCTGAGGGACCCTCCCCGCCCCCATGCACAAATTTTGTGCACCAGGCCTCTAGTTGTAAATAATGCTACAATAAACATGGGTGCATATATTGTTTCAAAATAGTGTTTCAGGTTTTTTCAGATATATCCACAGGAGTGAGATGGTTGGGTCAAAAGGCAGTTCTATTTTTAAATTTTTAAGGAAACTCCATACTGTTTTCCATAGTGGCTGCACCAGAGTGCATTCCCACAAACTAGGGCTCCCTTTCCTCCACATCTTCAACAGCACTTGTAGGTTGATTTATTGATGGTAGTCATTCTGACAGGAGTGAAGTAATATGTCATTGTGATTTTAATTTGCATCTCTCTGATGATTAGTGATGTTGAGCATTTTTTTAATGTCTATTGGCCATCTGTATGTCCTCTTTGGAGAAGTGTCTGTTCAGGTCCTTTGCCCATTTTTTAATTGGACTGTTCATCTTCCTGGCATTGAATTGTATAAGTTATTTATTTTGAAAATTAACTCCTTATCAGATGTATCATGGCAAATATGTTCTCCCATTTAGTGGGTTTCATTTTCATTTTGTTGATGGTTTCTTTTGCTGATCAAAAGCTTTTGTTTGGTGTAGTCCCCTTTGTTTATTTTTCTCTTTGTTTCCCTTGCCCTAGGAGATGTATCAGTGAAATTCATGCTACATGAGATGTCTGAGATTTTACTGCTTGTGTTTTCCTTTAGGATTTTTAAAGTTTTGCAACTTACACTTAAAATCTTTTATCCATTTTGAGTTTACTCTTGTGTGTGGTATAAGTTGGTGGTCTAGTTTCATTTTTTTTTTTTTGCATGTACCTGTCCAATTTTCCCATAACCATTTATTGAATTAATATTTTCTCAAATATTAATTGGCCATAAAGGTCTGGGTTGATTTCTGGGCTCTCTGTTCTCTTCCACTGATCTTAAGCTAGTTACAGGCTGTTTTTTTTTCTAAATTAATATATTTTATTGATTTTTTTACAGAGAGTAAGGAAGAGAGATAGTTAGAAATATCAACAGCTGCCTCCTGCACACCCATCACTGGGGATGTGCCTTCAACTAAGGTACATGCCCTTGACCGGAATCGAACCTGGGACCCTTCAGTCCACAGGCTGATGCTCTATCCACTGAGCCAAACCGGTTTCGGCTATAGGCTGTTTTGGTTACAGTGGCCTTATTTTGTTATCCTGGACATGAGATTTTGTTTGTTTATTAATACATTTAAGCTTATATTATTATTTTATAATTTATTCAGTAGAGATTTTGGTGTGTGCGATCTGTACTTGTAATATTTTATTGAGGTCATTTGCAATGTGTGATGTATATTCATTTTTTAAATGTTTGATTGATATGTAAAAATAAAGAATTTGAGGCAATATTCGTTTATTTAACTTTTCTGTTAATATTATGTCAAATCCTTTTACCCTCACTTATTTTTTTGTTTGTTTGTGCATTTTGGTAGTAATAGGAAAGGTTTATTAGGAAATTCCCACTTTGAACTGGTGTAGCATCTACTTATTTCTTTATCCACTTATTCTATCATAAACTGGTACTCATGTACTAAATCTAATGGGACTATGTTTCTAGCTATTTCCTTCATAATTTTAACAGGTTTTACTTTACATATTTGATGCTCTGTAATTTGGAAGAGAAAGGGGTTGCTTTCCTTTAATAATATACCTATATCAAGAAAATAACTCTCTTTACACTCCACTTGAATACTTTTGTCCTAAAGTCTAATTTGTTTAATATCCCGATTACTATATCTAATATACATATTATGTCTAATGCATCTACCTATTTATTTTTTAGCCATTCTCTATAATTTGGTTTGTAATGACTCCCTTCTAAGGTTTATAGTCATGTTTATCACCATCTGAAAGATTTTGCCTATAGTGGGTAGATTTGAGTCATTTATTTTTAATGTGAATTTTTTGTTTTTTAAATTCTCCCCATTATTTATATAAATATTTTTCTTATTTCTACCATAGTCAATTTAAAAGTAAGTTTAGTGTTTTAAATAGTAATGTGTTCGCATATATATTCACTAAATACATAATTAAGTGTATAATTTCTAATTGCTAAAAAAAAAAAAAAAAAGATACCAAAAGAAACCCTCTTCACAATCACATTATTTTTTTCAGGACAATTCATTTATCATTTAAAAAATTACTTCCCTCCTCTTTCTTTACTTCCTGCTTTTTTTTCAATTTAATTAAGGCTTATAGACTCATTTATTATTATTACACATCTACGGATTTTACCATGCAATTCCCCTTGCGTATGGTTTCACACCTTTACTTTTACAAGTCTTTGCAATAATCTCTTACACTTTGCTCTATGTGTCCAGTTGATTTCAATGCTTTGTCCTCCCATGCAATGCCTTTCCTTGAGATTTTTCTTTCTTATTTTTGTCAACAGGAAAAACTTTAAAAACTATCTTCCTACATTAGTAATAATTTAAATGAGTCAAATAATTTGGAGAGAACATTCTATTTTCTCTTACATCCGTATAATTCAACATTTTCTAAAATATATCCTACAAAATACTAGTACGGTGGGATATTGATAGGTGCCCAGTGAAAAGCTATTTCTTGCTTGCTGCAGGACTTACCCAAGCCTTTCATATGCTAGTATGGCATGTGGCCCTTCGCCTTGAATCCTATTTCTGATTACTGTGGAGCAAAATTATGGTAACCCATGTTTTCTTCTTTGGAATGATACTTTCTTTTTTTTTTTCTGAAAATTTTTAAATGATGCCAAATATTATCTAGGTCTTTTTTCATTAAGTTCAGGTCCACTTTGTGCTAAGAATGTTTAGTTTGCTATGGGTCAGTTTTCCTGTACTTTCTTTATTCCGCTTTTTTTCTTTTGGGGCATATGTGTTTGTGCTGCACACTGTGCTGGGACTTGGTTTGGTTTCTCTGATTTCTGTAGATTTTGCTTTTAGGGCTTTCCCCTCAGCCTACTTGTTTCTGCCCCACTCCCGCTGACCCCCCACGGCCCACCCTGTGCTTTGCGTGCAGGCATCATGGCTTCTTTTATCCATTTGGGAGCTGCAAGCAGATCTTTCTAAGTTTTTTCCCTGTTGTGTTTTAGTTCAGAATTTGCAAACTATTTTCACTCTGAGTCTCTAGCAGTCTTCCCCGTTTTCCTCAGGAAAAAAGAAAAAAAATGTTCACAGCCCTCCTGCGAGGGAGGCTGGTTTTGGCAGCAGTCTGGACCGAAAGTGAGCTGCTACTCCCCTATGGTGGTGGCAGGTTTCCCATCTCAACCCACATCATTTTTTAAGTTAATTTTTCACCAGCTCCTTTTTTTTCTGGTTTATTTTATATAACTTTAGAGTTTTAAAATAGAATACATTCATGTACTTTATAAAAAAAACAGAGGTTATAAAAGATAAGGATTGAAAAGTCTTCTTGGTCTCCTGATTCTCGGCTCCCTCTAAAAGTCACAACTGTTCTTAATTTCTGTATTTTATACTATGGGAATATAAGCAAACACAAATACAAATTCTTATTCTCCTCCCTGCTTTTTCTCTCTAATAATATAAACAGAGTGTGCTTGGCTCAGCCCTAACCAGTTTTCGTGCTTGGCAGGCATTCACCTCCGTGGGGATAAGGTGGAATGTTCCCTCTGCCCGCTTAGGTGAGAGACCACTGTTAGTTCTTCTCAAGGGGTATAGCATGGCATGGCTCTGGTGCCCATCAGCAGTGAGACACAGCTGTGAGCATGGCATGGCTCTGGTGCCCATCAGCAGTGAGACACAGCTGTGAGCATGGCATGGCTCTGGTGCCCATCAGCAGTGAGACACAGCACTCAGTGTGTTGCTGACCTGCTTCTTCTGATTCTGTAGAGCCAGGTGACCCCCGAGTGTGTCTTGGGACAGAATAGACAATGCTCACTCGTTTAGAGACTCATGGCATTTTGGCATCCAAGTGTGTAATCAGTGGTTCCTCTCATTGACAGAGTATAGACCAATATGGGTGTAAAACTAGGGGTCCAGTATCCTAATAATAAAACCCTAATATGCAAATCGACTGCACTGAACCACCAGTTGCAATGATGCGCACTGACCATCAAAGGGTAGACGCTTACCCCCTGGTACTCCGTGCACTCCCACAGGAAGTTGCTGCTCAGCCAAAAACCAGAAGCTGGGCTCATGGCTGGAGAGCTCAGTGGCAGTGGCGGGAGCCTCTCGAGCCTCCAAGGCAGGCAGACATCCCCCGAAGGGTCCTGGACTGGGAGAGGGCACAGGCTGGGCAGAGGGACACCGCCCCTGCACGAATGTTGTGCACCAGGCCTCTAAGGCTAGTATAATAGGACCTTGGACCCCATGTCATCAGCAACAGATGAGGTGGGGGACGCAATGGTTCTTGAACATAGAGCATTGAGAGCCACTGCCTTAGGTTGTAAAGACAGGAGTTAATAAGGTCAGCAAGAACCACTCTGGATGACTTGAAAGTAATGTGGTTTATGGGAGGAACATTTTCCTAATTTTATTGTCAGTGCCAGAGGCAAAGGAAGACAGTAAAATTAATCAAAAACGTTTTGTTGTTTTTTTTTCCTTTCAAACAGTGGTGAGTTTTGGTTCAGAAGATGTATTAAAAGGACCACATTACTTATTTCAAGTCAATAACACATCAAGACATGGTTTGGGTTTTTATTGCTATGGTTAGTTGTTCTCTGTACAATGATGGGAGCAGGTATTTTGGGTCATTTTTATGTGTCTCACATGTTAATTCAGATGGTTCCATTTTTTTTCCTTAACAGTTTTGCCATTGGAAGTTAGACTTGTATTGATATTAATTTCCTGTCATAAAATTATGTTCTATGGAAAGCAAAGAGAATTGTACCCTACATATGTTCAACAACAAAAACTTCACTTGTCTGAATAATCTATTTTACATAGTAAGTCAAATTCCAACTTTTTAAGTAACTGCCTACTTAATGAGTAGGATTTAATTCCATGGGCCCATCATACTCAATAGAGGCTGAAAAGCCATATGGAAGGAAATTCAGAAAAATAAATGAACATTGAAATGGATTGGGATGAAAACAATATGTTCAGGCTGAAGAGAAACAAAATAATTAAAGATTTAGTTCATATTCACCTCAAAGCTTTATTTAACAAAAATGTGATTTGACTGTTGATGTTCAAAATTGATGGATAATTTAGTGAGTAATGTAGTGGTGAAAATATCTATAGCTTGAACATTAAGTTGGCTCTGTCAGTGTACTTTGTATGAAGCCAATATTATGTTCACACCGTTCATAGCCTCTACTAATAAAATTAAGTACTCTATTGAAATGCTATAATTCATTATTTTACATTTTTTTGCTAAAAGTAATTCCTAGTCTGATGAGAGGTGTTAAATGTTAGGAATGGACTTTATTTTTGAGGCGTTAAAGGAAGGGAAATTATATAACTGATGGCTGTGCAATAGGCCCATTAATGCTTCATTGCCAGTTTGTTGATGTACCCCACATCCTGCCATAGTTAAAAGCAGTTGGTTGCAGCACATTTTGAGCATCCTTTGAATCTGTTTTTTTTTTTTTCAAGTTTCCTGGACACTTCAGTTAAGAAGCAGTAAAGGAGCTATTTTTAAAAATATGTACAAAGAAAATACAGTTTCCTCTGTCACATGCTTGGCATTTGAGCCTGTGGTATGAACACCTTAGAAGAGGTGCCATGTACTGATTACTTCAACCTTCTCAGTTTACTTATAAAATAAATCAAGTCAGCTCTTGGCCCCTCTAAGTCCCTAATGATCACTTCCATCATTTACCACCTCTTTCCAAGCATTACCATAGGATGACCTGGTGGAGCCAGCTTAATGACAACATCAGAAAGAAAAAGAACTCCTGATCCTTGTCTCTTGCCAAAAAAAACTGGGGATGGGGGGGGTGGAGGGGGGGTCTGCAGCAAGCAAATAGGAGATGTCCTCAGCCCTAGAGCATACTTTTCTCTGAAGTACAGCAAGAAAAACAGTCTGGACGTTAGATTGAAAGAACCTTTTAGTGCATCGAGGCGGATGAGCAGCCTACTCCAGCTACCATGAAATATGAGGGAACTGAGATGATTGGATCACATTATGGCTTAACATTTCCCCGGTACCATTTCCTGAGCCCCTACTGGGTGGAGGTCATGGTGAAGGATGGTGGGGCACCATGATGAATGAGATACAGTCTCTCTCCTGGGGAAGCAGTCTGGAAGGGACAGGATCTGAGCTCAAGCAAAATAAACTTCTATAAGAATGCCAAGTGGGAGGTATCACTCAAGGAAGCTTAGTGTTCAGGAGCATTAGGGCACACTTCATGCCCAGACAAGGTACCCACTCTTCCCTTCTCTCCTTTCTGTTACAGTTTCTATTGTGTGAGCACTCTCTTCTCTTTTGCTCATCTAAGCATATGGATGCCGAGGGCACCAGTGGCTCCAATGCTCTGTGATCTGGAATAATGGTCGGTTCTGCCAGGAATTGTCAATAGCATTCACTTTCATAAAATGTGAACATCGACAACTCATTGGTCACAGGCAAGCCCAGTATACTAGTAAACGTGTAAGCCTGCAGGGTCGGCAGTTCAGCCACCACATCGCAGCTTTTAAGGATGCTGTAAAATCCTTTCCATAAATAATGTTAAAGGTTGCGGGGGAGGGGGGGGTGGAGGGAGCTGCACTTCTCAGAATTTCAAGTTTCTTTATCAACTTCTAACCAGGGAGGCAGGATGCAATTATTTCCTGGGAGTTGGCACCTGAGGCTTAGGTTACATAGCGTATGGAAACATCAGTGTGGTGTGGGTGTTGGGGGGGAGGGGCGGGGGAGGACAAAACTTAAACCCCCATTTTTTAGCAATATTTTTATGTAGCTGTAAAAGGGAAATGATCAGCACCCACACCACTCACCCCTGAGATGAAAGGCATGTCCCTCCCAGCAGCTGTCCAATATGAAGAAATAAAAACCCCTGCCCTTCTGCCCATCGTTTCATGGCCCCGTGCACTTGCACAGGAAATCAAGGGAGATTGTAAAACCGCGCATTCCCAGAGCCCGGAGTTTCACTTCGCCACACTTACCACATACAGATGCATCCACTCAAATCGGAGCAAGATGTGATCTTACTGAGAAAGAATCCTTATAATATTATGTTACCTCCCCCTTGAAAATTCCCTCATGCATGTATAAAACCCAGAAGGCCGAAAGTAGAATACTGAAGAGAGTCTGTAAGGCTTAAAAGCAAGCTGCACTGACTTTCCCTGTATCGTATTATATATACATATTACCGTTATGTCAGTGATTAAAAGTGCTGTTATGCTGCATTATGAACTGATTTTGTGTTAAGGATTAGATAACTCTTCCCCCACCCCCCATAACTTCCTTTCATGTCCTAAAGGCAAATCTTTTCTCTTGGGTCAGGACTGTAATAAGGTAAGTTTTCCTCTCTCTGGGATATTGTGTCTGTCTCACTGTGTTTAAATTGATACAGAAAGCTTTTCAGAGCAAAATACAGTATTTTCTTTGTGTGTGAGCCAGCGGTTGACTAACCCAGGGGGAATTCTCTGTGTTGAACATTTTAAAGGTACAGATTGGGTGTGTTTGAACTGGTGATGCTCAGTGAAATCCACTGGGAACGTGGATTGGCCATGGCTCTCTCATGTGGTCTTGAAGGGAAAATCATTGTTCTAACCAATGATTTCTTAAATGATAAATTCATTCAGAAAATTTACCCAGCTCACTTTAATAATAGCTCAAGGTAGAAATAAAGAGTAATTTTGCAGTATGTGTAAATGTGCTTACATATAATTTAAAGAATTTACCTAATTCAAAACAACTTTCTTACATTTCCATCAAATCTATGAAATGTGAACACATACCTTCTGGGAGTTGAACCACAGACCCAGGTGTCCAAAAAATAGCACATTTACTATTTGAAGTAGAAGTGAATTTCTCTCCTTCCTGACCACTAGTTGCCAGAGGTCAAGGCTGTTTCTAACCAAGGATAACTTATTTAGCCTTCCTCCCTCTCTCCTTTCTTTTTTTGGATGCAGTCCCCCCTGTCTTTTCTGTATACTTTCTGTATTTAATTAAAGAAACTGAGAAATTCTCTCCCTTCTGGTTAGCCCTTGGGCTCTTTATTTCTGACAAAAGTACTTTAAAAAAATTATTTTGGCTCTTAGTCTTGAATTGATCATTTTTTCCTTAGTTCCATCTATGTGTAGGTAGAAGGTTTAGCTCTGAATTCTGTTCTTAGCTGTGCCATGAACTCATAGTGTACTATGAGATAAGTATCTGCACCTCTCTGCGCATCAGGAAAACCTCCTCTAGGTGTTAAATAATGAGAAGGAATTCGACAAGTGGAAAGACGTCACACAAGCAGGCCAGGTGCGAGAACTGACATGAGCAAAGATACAGTGCTTACAGCCTGCATGTCAGTCCCTGGAAACAGACGGGAAAAAACAAAGCAAGAATGATTGTGAATGCTGGCCACCACCCTCCCAGGACCCTATACAACGGATTTATATTTCTTCATGGGAAGCTCTTAGGTGAATACAGCCTGGAACCATGATGCCCACCTTGACTCTTTCTCAAAATATTGTGTTGATACTTGTGTTGTGGTTGAGTGACCTAAAAATTAGAATGCACAGCCCACCCAGCATAGCTCAGCGGTTGAGCATCATCCCAGCAACCAAGAGTTCACTGTTTTGATTCCCAGTCAGGGCACATGCCCGGGTTGCGGGCTTGATCCCTGGTAGGGGTGCATGCAGGAAACAGCTAATCAATGATGTTCCTCTCTCTTCTGTGTTTCTATCTCTCTATCCCTCTGCCTTCTTCCATCGATAAAAAATCAATAAAAATATATTTAAAAAAATAAAATGCACAAAGGTCATTTTGCAGATAATGGAGATAACAAGCAAATAGTTGTGTTTTTTTTTGTTTTGTTTTGTTTTTGCAAGTGCATTTGCTGTTTTTTCCCAATGGAGTGTTGACATTCATAAACTTTTAGCAAGTTTCTGTGCTATTATTACACAATATTAATACTATATTCACAGCAATGTGGAGACAATTATGAGAGCCACCTATATGTTGGCATATGCTTAAAGGATGAAATGAAACTTTTTTAAAAGTTGCATGATTACTCGGTAAATACTGGCCACATTTTTTCTAGGAAATTGTGCTTATAAAATATGTTTTATAGAATTAAGCCCCCCAACTAAAAGCATTTTTAGGAATAAATTAACACTTCCTGGGAAATAAAATTCTTACTTTAGTGGAAAGATGAAAGGCAAAGGGGGTGGGGGAGCAGAAATGGCTCAAATTCAAGAAAAGTCACCCTCCCCCAGAGTGATTTCACCATGTGAAGAATGGCACTTAGCGTGAGGTGGGCTGGCTTCCCAGTTGGCTTTGGGTTTCTTTAAAAAAAAAAAAAATCTGTATTTTTGTTTTGTTTTTCCAGTTCACTTTTGGAAGGATCACAAATCATTTTGTGCACATAGACCCTCTTATTTTTATTTATTTCTTTAATTGTCAACTTTAAACCTGTGTCTCTTTGTAAAGTGCCTTCCTTATTTATTTCTCCAGTTGAAACTCTATAGGAACAACCTTACATCATGGATTCTGTCTGAACAAACACTTTAGTCATGGTAGGGGGCAAAATTTCCATTACATTAATGAGATTTCCACAAGCAGATTAGAGAGGAAATATGGCCCTCAGTCTTCTGTTACTTAACACTCTCACATTAGGAAGAAATCTGGATAAACTATTGACAAAAATAGTAGCCAGGGGGGCAAAATTTCAGTGAGACAGAATATAATTTAATCACAAGAGAAACTTGGCCATTTCAACCCCTCCCACCCCCTTATCTGAAGCTTAAATGAATTATTTCAGGAAAACCTATAGTAAAGTATAAGATTACTTGCTTTCTATAGACAATGCAACATGAAAGCTAGGATAATCACTTAAATCCCAGAGTTCTTACCCCAAAGTTAATGTCAGTTCAGCATTGTCATGGGAGGCAAAAATAAATTTTAGAATTTATTAAAAAATAAATTTATGGATAGGTCCGGACAGCATGGCTCAGTGGTTGAGCATAGACCTATGAACCAGAACGTGATGGTTCAGTTCCCTAGTTGTGGGCTAGATCTCCAGTGTGGGGCATTCAGGAGGTAGCCAATCAATGATTCTTTCTCATCATTGATGTTTCTATTTCTCTTTCCCTCCCCCTTTCTCTCTGAAATCAATAAAAATATATTTTAAAAATAATAATAGGAGCCAGCTAAGATAACTCTGAATTGCATCATTATTAGCTCAAAATATCAGTCTACAATTGAAAGATAAAAGGGCAGTTCTACTTGGTTGACCCTAAAGGCATATGTGATGCTGAGGTTTATATAGTTGTTGGGAATGGAGATACCACAGGAAATTGCTTCTGTGTCTTATGCCTTCTGGTTCTCATAGCACAAGTGGCAGATTGGGAGTATATTGAAGCTTAGGATCACATTAGCTCTAAATGTAGTCTTCCGATAGCACATTCCTCCAATAAGAATTTACTGAACCCTACTCTACTGGGTATTGTTCCAGGCACTTGGGATATATCATTGAACAAACCTGATAAAAACCCCTGCCTGTGTGGAGTTCACATTCTTATGGAGTAGAGCAGACGACAAATCACAAACAGTCTCTGGATGTAAATTAAAGCATGTTAGATGTAATCTGAGCCCAGCAGGGTAAGGTGGGGTGGGAGCGGTGGACATTTCAGGGACCAGGAGGTTAGACTGTAAGTTGGTGAACAGTCTTATTAAGGAGGCCACATTGGAAGGAGATAAAATAATCTTGACTTAGTGGCCCTCTCCTAGATGTAACCGAAGTGTCTCCAGCTGCGTATCCAGTTGTCCTGCCTCTGGAGTGGCATTTTCCTTTAAGGCAATGGCCCCACTCTTCACCTGGTATCCTGTGGGAAGTCAGGTGTGCCCAGGTCTCTATGGTCCTTGAGACACCTCGAGTTTCACTCCTTCTTACTGGGCACTCAATCCCTGGTGACTGCTCTGTTTCCTTCATGCCATTGCCCAGACTGAGAGAGCAGGTAGCAGTTTTCTCAACCTCTGCTGCTGTTCTCCATGAAAAGGCTTAAGCACAGGACTGAATGTTACAGACATCTTGGAGGAAACAAAGAGGATTCAGCAGAAAACACCTTAAAAATGATTACTTTTTATTTTTGTTACCTGTTCATTAGCCCCTTCCGGCATGGGAATTAGAAATGGGACAGTTTCCCTTCTTAAGATACCATTCTCTGCCATGGTAATAGACATGTCTCTCTTTCCCATCTGGTTCTCCAGAATTTGCTGGAAGTGGGAGCTGTCACTGGCAGAGAACTTAGCTTTTACTGACTTCTGTAGATGTTCTTCCCAGGAGTCCTGCAGATACACCCAACAGGATTGATATGCCTCAGTCCCCACCATATTATTTTTCTCCTTTGTTCTCTCCTTTACTTCCTTTTTTGTTTATGTATTTTCTTAAACATTGGTTTCCAATTGCTATTCTTCTTCATCCACTTTACCATCTCTGTAAACTAGGGGTTTTCAAATTGGGCTTTGTGCACTCCTTAAAATTCTGTCTATTGAGACCACCGAAGGTAGCCTGGAGTAGGGCAAGAGCTGCCCTCCTTTATTAGCCATGGCCCTCCTTACATTCTTAAATCTTCATGTTCAGACTTGTCTTTTCCATAGTATCGCTTTATGGAGATGCCCTGGGACACTTCCAATATGCCATACCCCAAACAGAAACATAATCTCTCCCAAGTCTCCAATGCCGTTATTTCAGATTCTGTCAAAGTAGAAACTTCAGTATCATCTATTACTCCTCTCTGTATTTACCTTCCACAAATTATTCCAAGATGTCTCCCAAATCTAGTTCCTTCTCTCTATCCTCATGAGAAGATACTGACTTAGTTCAAGATCACAGCTCTCTTGGATGATTATAGCAAATCCCTGAATGGGCTTCCCACTCTGTTCCTACTCAGTTTCACTACTTAGCTACCTTTTATCATCACACATCTAAACAATGTCCTGTTCAAAACTTTGCTTGTTTGCCTTCGGTCTGGGTGCCTTAGGGCATTCAACGCCCCTCATGGTTTTGCCCCACCCAACCTCTGGAACACTCATCCTCCTGACAGCTCCCTCATCTCTGGAAAAGCATGGCTCACACACACACTTCCTCCCCTGCACTTGGTGTTATTTATCAACATACCATGCTCTTTCTTGACCTTGGACTCTCCCTCTGGGGTACACTTTCATTTGTTTCTGGATCCCTCTCCTTTCTGGATTCAACTCATTTACCTGTTCCTAAAGGTTTTCCTGACTTCCTTTCTTTATTGCTACCCTCTCCATTTAATTTTAACCACTTGTTTCTCATTTGCCCCATTTAAAGTATTGGCTCAGGCACAGTGTCTATGTTTTACTTATATTTGTTTTGCCACAGTAAACAAATGAATCATATATCCTGTTGCACGAAGATTAGTACAATAGGCCTTCCTTCCCCTGGCTGCTGGCACCAGTTTTCCTCCAGCACCCAGGACCCAGGCCTTCACTCCGGCCGCAGCAGAGAAGCCAAACCTCTTTAATCTTCTATTGGGCCTGAGCCTTCAGTCTACACTTTGTGCCTATGTATGCAAATTAATCTGCCATCTTTGCTAAATTAATTTGCATATTCACTCCTGATTGACTGGTGGTGTCAAGGAGATATGGTCAATTTTCATCTTTCTCTTTTATTAGTGTAGATATCTGGCCAATGTTCTTTCCAAAAACTGTGTTATCTACTAACAAAGAAAACTATAGGCGAGGTATGGAAAAGTTAGTGTATGTCCATCTATAATAATAAAAGAGTAATATGCTAATTGGACCAGACATCCTTCTCATGTCATTCCAGACATACTTCCTGATAAAGCTGGGCTGGAGGGAAGCCAGCCCGGGTCCCGGGTACCTGCCAGCAGCCAGAGTGGGGAAGCAGCCCGGGTCCTGGGAGCTGGAGGGAAGCCAGTGCCAGCAGCTTGGGGAAGGAAGGTCTACTCTTGCATGACTTTTTATGCATCAGGCAACTAGTATCATAAGAACTTTTATTTTTATATCCTTATACTAGTATATACCAGTGTGTAGAAGGGGAAGGTAGCATGTGAATAAATTCAAAAAATGGTAATTATTTATTCTACATGTTGAAAAGTTTGCTAAAGCATTTACGTGCAAAGGTTTCCTTTCCATGTTTTTGGTGAGGCAAATCTGAAAAGGCCCTGGGCCTTGGGTATGCTAGTTTTCCATGATATGGGATTGAGGGAAGGAAGAGACGCCTGCGTTCTTCTGGTTAGTTACCTTTTAGTTGCAAAGGTATCCATGATGTAAAACTAATTTTTAAACAGTATTCCTTTCTGCATGTCAACAGCCAAATTTGGATAAAATCCAATGACTATGTCTTATTCAGCCTTGGATCGTCAGTGTTTAGGACAGTAACTGTCATATCATAAATGAGCACTGAGTTAATAGTGATTGAATAAGTCAGCTCAGTGGGATTGTGGGCAGATTTCCAAATGGATAATTTTGCCTGCTCGCCTGCCGCTGTCTTTTCTTCCAATATTTCTTGAGATTTGCCTGTGTTTCCAACAACAGCAGACTCCACCCCCTCTGCATGGTCACATGCACACATGTGCTCACTAATCTCTTTCTGACTGCTGACAGCTCCCAGCCCCTCCTGCAGCACCCTCCCTTCGCAATGTGATGGGCAGAAAACCTTCGGGCAAAGGCATGCTCAGGGTTGGGACAGGGTAAGCACCACAATAAATTATTATTTTTTTAAATATATTTTTATTGGTTTCAGAGATAGGGAGAGGGAGAAAAAGATAGAAACATCAATGATGTGAGAGAATCATTGACTGGCTGTCTCCTACATACCCCCCCTCCCACTGGAGATTGAGCCCACAACCAGGGCATGTGCACTAACAGGGTATCAAACCGTGAACTCCAGGTTCAAAGGTCAATGCTGAAGCACTGAGCCACACCAGCTGGGCCACAATAAATTTTCTATTCCATATCTCAGGAGTTCACTTTTAAAAAAAGTTGACTTCTCTCCAAAAATTAAAAAATAGATTATCATTTGAAATCCAGATACATTCTTGTTGTTTTCTTAATAAGTATAATAATCATGAGAATTATAGTATCAAAACCTGTGAAATAGTACATAGTTTTTGTAGGGTTGACTAATTGTAATGTTCAGACTTATTGTTGAGTAATGTGGAGATCATGAAGGTGCTTTTATAAGGGCTACGTATTAGAAGTGCAAGATGTACTATTATATTACTGTATCTATTCACCCAAATGTTCAAGTTTTATAACAAAAGAAAGCATGCTTTTTAAAAATCCATACCCAAAAATATGTTTTCATTGATTTTTGGGGGGATGAGGACTTGATGTGGGAGAGAAACATCCATTTGTTGCCTCCTGAATGAGTCTGACCAGGGATCAGGGATCAAACCAACAACCTGGGCATGTTCTTTGACTGGGTGGGAATCAAACCTTTTGGTGTACAGGATGATGCTCAACCATCGGTGCCATGAGGCCAGGGCAACATGTTTTTGAAGAGTATGACTGCTGTACAAATATATGTGGAAATAGGATACATTAATCCTCCTTTTTCTTCATGGCAGAAATCCAAACCCCCAAGGTGGGATGCAATTTGGCTTCTGAAATATTTGACTTGGCCACAAATGCCATTCCTTTAGATGGCAATGCTTTCCAGATACACTGGATACATAGAAATGATCCATACATGTGAGTGACCAATTCGTTTCGTCCTTGGGAGAGGTAGCATTTTATGGCCACCTTTCCTCTGACCTTACTCTTCTTCTCCGTCCAGGAGCCGATGAGGTGCAGAAATGTGGGGCTTTACCTGCTTCTCTTTGGGAGCTAGAACTAGGGTCACAAAGCTGGCTGTCACTGTGCTTGGTGGATTGGTTCACTGTAGAAATAAAATAGAGGATGGCTTTTTGAATATTGGTTTTCTAAATTATTTCGTTCTGTGATTACACAGTATCTTGTCTGTCCAAGTTTAGTATTCTTATTCTTATTTCTAAAATGGATATTAATAAATTCTTACTTGTTTAAACTAGTGTAATTTTCTGTGTGGTGACTAGGTCCCCAATCAGTTTGCATTAAGAAGAGTTTGTATTTTTATTTTGGCTACTTATTTTTATTGATTTGGTTATTTTGGCTAAAACAAAAGTTGGTATTTTAAAAGCATAAGATAAAAAATGAAATATAGCCACATACTTGTAGATAACGATGTAAGCAGAATCATGGCATGTTTGGGGGGTATGATTCAACTGCTTTGTATCTAAATTTAAAATATCAATGGGATTTAAATATTGGTCTTTTCATAAAAGAAATTCTAACAAGTCACCTTAATATACTGTAAAAGATCCTTCTGAAGAGAGAAAGGTTACTTTTATGTTTTAGTAAAGTTAGAATCTAGAGAATAAAACTATGAGAGGGCAGTTTTACAGTTCTTGCAAGGAATTATGGGCCCTTAACCCATTTTCAATGATGAGGATATCTTCTTTTTATCTAAGAAACGTAAATCACATTAATCGATGTTATTCGTTTTTATATTTTGCTTTTAAAATATTATTTTCAAAGACTAGAATTTAAGTTTTGGGTCATCTTAATATTAAGCAGTGTACTACTGTTCTGTGTTCATGAATTTGAACCAGTAACACATGCCCTTCTTTGGGGGAGAGAGTGTCAGCTAAATAAATATATCCCAAATTACATAATTTTTACATCTAGTTATTTTGCAATTCAGGGTAACAACCAAACCAAAAAATGCAGAGATTCTGAATTAACTGGCCTTGAATTTTTTATGAATTTTTAGTGAACTTTAGAATGTATAATTCGTTAGAAAATAACCAGTTATTCCAAATCATGTGCTATTTTGTATGAACTTACTTGAATTAATATTGAGTATATAATGTTTTAGGTGTGTTTCCAACTGTGTACAAAGTTGAGTTTTCTCCATCTTCCCACTCATCTGTACAACTTGAAAGATGAGGAAGGAATATAGAGAGAAGTTGTTATTTATGTGCAGTTCCCAGATTGTTAACTCTGAGTTCAGTATGAAATCCACCAGGAAATATCATGCCATAAAAGTATGCTCTGCTTTAACTCAGTCTCTCTGGATATTGTGGTGTGTGTGTGCGCACAGAAGTTCTGATAAAGATGCATAGAGCCTTCTGCTTCTGTGGGAAATCATTTGATATGCCCAACCCCTAGTTTGTCTGAAGGCTAGATACAGTCCTGGGGAATGTTGTTGTTTTTTTCCTATTTCTCTCCACAGTGTCCATTGTCAACAGAGTTCATCACCAAGCACATGGTTGTGGTTTCCTTTTCTGGAGGGGTGGGAAGACATCTTTATTGAGATATAGTTCCTATGCCCATTTGAAATATACACCAATGCAGTGTGTTTTACTTATCCACAGAGTTGTGCAACCATCATCCCAATCCATTTTATAATATGTTTCATTATCCCATCTCCCAGTCTCTCCTCAGCCATTGGCAATCACTAGTCTGCTTTCTTTTTGTACGGATTTGCCTATTCTGGGCATTCATATGAATGGAATTGTGCAATAGTTGTTCTTTTTGTGTGACTGGTTTCTTTTAATTATTATCATGATGTTGTCAAAGTTCATGCAAGTTTTAGCACATGCCACTATGTCAGTCCTTTCTGTACACTTTTGTTTTTAAATGTGAATGCTGGAGTTCCATTGCAGTGGAACATATATGTTCAGCTGACTCTGGTGGGGGGTAGGATGGGGGTGAGGGAGGTACTGTGAAGCCCATTGTTTGGACAAAACATTTACCCTCTTAAGGAACATTGCCTTTCTTCCACATGAAAGAAAATAAGTTTGCTGCAGATTTGCACCTAGAAATAAAATTTAAATAACTGTCAACAAGAAGTATATTTTGTTTGATCTCACCCCAATGCTTAATATTTACAAGTTAGAAATAGGAAAATATTTTTTTTGTGTCTTGAGTCCTTTTATTTACTGTAATTTAACAGAAAACTGAAAGAAAACTGTAGATATTTTTATTAGGTTGTGTAAATTGAAACAGTTGTTTGTTGTGGTCTGAATGAAGATCCCTCTGAAAGCAAGCTGTTACAGCTTTTTATTTTATTTTATTTTATTTTTAAATTTAATAAATATTTATTGTTCAGATTATTACAATTATTCCTCTTTTTTACCCCCATAGCTCCCCTCCACCCAGTTCCCACCCCACCCTCTGCCCTTACCTCCCCACATCGTCCATAGGTGTACTATTTTTGTCCAGTCTCTCCCTGCACCCCCACACCTCTTTCCCCCTGAGAATTGTCAGTCCACTCCCTTTCTATGCCACTGATTCTATTATATTCACCAGTTTATTCTGTTCATCAGATTTTTAATACCCTTGATTTTTACATTCACTTATTGATAGATATGTATTTGTTGTTCATAATTTTTATCTTTACCTTTTTCTTCTTCTTCCTCTTCTTAAAGAATACCTTTCAGTATTTCATATAATACTGGTTTGGGGGTGATGAACTCCTTCAGCTTTTTCTTATCTGCGAAGCTCTTTATCTGACCTCCAATTCTGAATGATAGCTTTGCTAGGAACAGTAATCTTGGTTGTAGGTTCTTGCTACTCATCACTTTGAATATTTCCTGCCACTCCTATCTGGCCTACATAGTTTCTGTTGAGAAATAAGCTGACAATCATATGGGTGCTCCCTTATAGGTAATTAACTGTTTTTCTCTTGCTGTTTTTAATATTCTCTCTTTGTCTTTTGCTTTTGATATTTTAATTATGATGTGTTTTGGTGTGGTCCTCTTTGGATTCCTTTTGTTTGGGGTTCTGTGCACCTCCTGGACTTGTAAGTCTATTTCTTTCACCAGGTAGGGGAAGTTTTCTGTCATTATTTCTTCAAATAGGTTTTAGTATCTTGCTCTCTCTCTTCTTCTGGGACCCTCATAATTCTGATGTTGATATGCTTGAAGTTGTCCCAAAGGCTCCTTATATCATCTTCAAATTTTTGGATTCTTTTTTCTTTTCCAGTTGAGTGTTTTTTGCTTCTTTGTATTTCAAATCTTTGGCTTGATTATTGTGATCCTCTAATCTGCTGTTAGGTTTCTGTATAAAATTTTTTATTTCAGTCAGTATATGTTTAATTTCTAGTTGGTCCATTTTCATATGCTTGAGGGTCTCACTGAATTTATCCATCTTTTTTAGGAAATTATTGCAAAACCTTAGAACCATGGTTCTGAACTCTATATCCAGTCGTTTGCTTCCCTCCTTTTTTCATTTGTGATCTGTTTCTTTGTCTCTACATTTTCACTGCTTCCCTGAGTTGGCAGAGTAGCTTTATGTGCTAGGTGTCCTATAAGGCCCGTGGCTCAGCCTCCTCAGTTACCTGAGGTGGACACTCTTGGTGCACCCCTTTGTGGGCTGTGTGCACAGCTTTGCTGTAGTCAAGTCTTGATTATTGTTGGTATCACTGGGGGGAATTGACCTCCAGGCCAATTGGCTGTGAGGATCAGCTGTGTTATGCTGGGAGAACTTCTGTGCTGGAAACAGCCTTGTGATACAAGACTTGCAAAATTGCAAAAGCCTCTGTGTTCAGCTTGGATGGGACAGAGTTTTAGGGCAGAGCAGATAGCCTTGGCTTCCTGTCAGCCCTGTCCTATGAAACCCTTGGGTCTCAGTGTCTCTCAGTAATCACTGCAAGCACCTCTGAGAGAAAGCTGCCCTCCAGTTTCACCCACTGCTAGACAGTCCAGTTTCTCCCCAAATGAATCTGTGTTCCCAGATTCTTGCCCAGAACTGGAGATCAGCGCATTCGGGAGCTTCCGTCTCCCTCCCGCTAGAGAAAGCCAGTGGCACACTCAGCAGTCAGTCTTCTCCATGTGCACTTGCGCACGTGCCTGCCTGCCTTTTGTGGCTCCCCTGAGTTTCCGTGTGCTTTTCTCTTTTTTCTGACAGTCCAGATTCCCCACATATGAGTCTGTGTCCCCAGGGTCTCGCCCGGAACTGGGGTTCAGTGCAGTTGGAACTGGGGTTCAGTGTAGTCGGGAGCTTCTATTTCCCTCCTGCTAGAGAAAACCAGCCAAGCACTCAGCCACCAGTCCTCTGTGCACACACGTCTCTGTACCTCAGCCTTTTGCAGCTCCTCTGAGTCTTCGTGTGCTTTTTCTCTTTCCTTCTAGTTGTAGAATTTCCACTCAGTCAGCTTTCCTGTGGTTCTGGATGGTGTCCATTTTGTCTTTTAGCTGTAGTTTTGAAATTGTTGTGTGAGGCAGCAGTTTAGGTGTTTACCTATGCCGCCATCTTGGTTTCTCTCTGTTACAGCTTTTTAAACACTCTGGTAGGAAGATTGATGGGTGCCACTGAAACCATTTAAATTATTTTATTTATCTAAAATTAAAGTGCATATTGAGATATAGGGCCTTTTTCAGTCTTGATAGTCTATGATTCCTGCTTATTTCTGCTCCTGCCTTGTGAAGCCTTTAGAAATCCAATCACACAGCCTGTCTCTAATAGAATCCATGTCATGACAGTTGTAAAACTTCAAAAATGGTTCATGTATCAAATAATAGATAAAACAAGAAGGAATATGCCTCATTTCAGATAGAACGTTTTGAGGGATGCTAGTAGAGAGCTTTCATTTTAGACAAAGCATTTTAATCTATCAAATTATTTTTAATATAAATTAAATTGATTCTAAATTATTTTTCCTTCTTTCTCCTTTTCAGAAATATCTCTGGACTACTAAGTGAAGAGATAGTAGTAGGTTTATTGAAAATTGAGCTTTCTTAAAGTTGTTTACTTGTTCATATTTCATCCTCTGCCAAAATAGAAGGGTTTCTTGACGTATACCTCAGCAAATCCTTAGAAGTTTCAAATTACTGAATTCTGTTAAACATATTCATTAATTCAACTTGATTTATGAGCTAATGACTTGGTAGCCATGTGAAAACATTTATAAAGTATCAAACATTTCCACTTTAATATTCTGAGAAGGAAATGTGTGTTTTCTTCTTTTCTTTTAAAAATCAATCATGGCATCAAGTAGAGGCATGTTAGTGGGTCCAGATGCAGAGAAATGTAGCAAAGGGATGTATCAGAAATAAAACTGAGCATCCAACAAGCAGCTCTAGGCTTCAATGGATCAGCAAGCCCATAAAGCCGTGCCATTGTCTTGGGTATCTCATCTAATAAAGATGCAATATGCAAATTGACTGTCACTCCAACACACAAGATTGCTGCCCCCATGTGGACAGAAGATGGCCACCACAAGAAATGCTGGCAGGAGAGGGCAGTTGAGGGGGACCAGGCCTGCAGGGGAGGCAATTGTGGGGGGCCGGTCCTGCAAGGGAGAGGAGTTGGCAGGGGAGGACAAGACCTGCAAGGGGCAATTAGGGGAAACCAGGTTGGCAAGGGAGGGAAATTAGGGGTGACCAGGTTGGCAGGGGAGCAGTTATGCATCGATCAGGCTGGCAGGCAGAAGCGGTTAGGGGCAATCAGGAAAGCAGGCAGGCGAGCGGTTGAGAGCCAGCAGACCTGGATTGTGAGAGGGATGTCTGACTGCCCTCAGGGGTCCCAAGTTGGAGAGTGTGCAGAGTGGGCCGAAGGACACCACCCCCTCTCCCACCTCTTCCGTGCATGAATTTCGTACACCAGGCCTCTAGTTCATATATGAACTGCAACATTTTCTAAGTCTTTATTTTCTTTCCTAGTAAAGCAGTTACACTATGTATACTTGGGTGTTTGTGTTTGGAGAGAGAGCATATTTACCTGAGCATTACTTATGCTCTTTGCTTTTATAGTTACCTTGTATTGTGGGAAAGACTGGTGTGCAAGGGAGCCATATAGAAATCAAAGTTGTATGTCTCCTGTCCTCACTGTTTTTGGATGTGCTCAACGGTAATATTTTCATCACAACTGTGGAAGGAATTTAACTTCTTGACATTAAGCAGCTGACTAATTTAAAGAGTGAACCACTTGAAATAGCAAGGCATTTGTTGATTAGTGTGTCACCTGGCTGAATGAGTTGAATGGGAATGTGCAAATTTTGCACACATGTCTTTGAACCTTGCTGTTGCTTCCCATGTGATACATCAACTAAAGTGTGCTTTTTTTTTTTTAATCCTTAACGGAGGAGTGAGTATATTTTTTCCATTGATTTTAAAAAGCATGGAGGGGAGGGAAGAGGGGAAGGAGAGAGAGAGAAACATAGATGTGACAGAGACACGACTATTGGTTGCCTCCCACACTTGCTTCTACCAGGGGCCAGGATTGGACCTGCAACCCAGGTACATGCCCTTGACCAGGAATCGAACCCGCAACCCTCCTATGTGCAGGCTAGTACTCTAACCACTGAGCACCATGTTGCTTTCTAAGTGAGAATCTGCAGGGAGTCTGGCTGAAGCCTCTGACAGAAGAAGGCAGAGGCTTCCAAGGGTCACAATCTGCATGAACAGCAGCTGTATTTGGAGAGCTGGGAACATTTGGGCTCTATGGACTGCAAGCATATCTTTCATCTGAACAAAGGGTTAGGAATCAGACTGAGGAAAAACCGCCAGCTCTGGGCTCAGTGAAATGATGAAGCAAGACAAGAGCATCCCACTAGCTCAGTGACGTCCATTGAGGGCTTCCTTTGTGGTGCTGGTGGAGGGAAGGATTTCCTTTGGGTCTTTCTTCAGGCAGCGCCTCAGTCTCTGTGGTGCCCCTGAGGACTGGGATTCCCAGAGAGAACCCTTTAAAGAAAGTAGCCCCTTCAGCTGCCTCAATTGCCAGACCAGCAGAGTGATTTTTCCCCACCAGTGATTTTCTGCTCCTGCAGCCCCGTGTATAGTTGAAGAGTCAGGAACACTGGGTTCTCGGCTCATGCAGCCGCTAACAAAGTCTCAGTTGTGAAATCTCAATTCTGTTGGTTTGCTGTGGGCTCCTGAGATATTTGTTTGTTTGTTCGTTCGTTTGTTTGTTTGTTTCATCAGCCAACAGTTTCCTAAGGCAAAAGCCTATAATTATAATCCCTGTTGGAAGGCTGGCAAATGGGTCCACTGGGAAGTTCAGTGGTGGGACTCAGTCTTTCCCAGGTATTGCCTGGTCCTGGCCCCCCTGACCTGTGTATTCAGACGGCACGTTCAGAGCAGTCCCGCTGAGAGAGTTGGCATACAACACTGTAATTTACTCCATCTATCTCTTTCTGGTCCTTGGGCCTCTGGCAAATTGCAAGACTTTGTGTTGGATTCATTTGGAATTTAATCATGCATTTATTTTCCCTGCAATTAAATTATTTATGTATTTGATTAACGTTTTCACTGCTAGAAAGTCAAATTTTCAACGAAAACATGCCCATGGAATTTCAGGGCAGCTTCTTGGGGTCTGTAGGTCTGTTGAATATTAAGAACTTACTGTATATTAGTCTCCTTAGCCACCTGGGATGTCGGTGAGCAAAGAATGGGTGCTTTGTCCACCTGGCCCCAGGAACAGGGGCAAAAAGGGGTAAGTCTGTCTGGACTAGCCCCTCCCCTTGTGTTAGCTCAGGATTCTGACTTTCATCCTTTCCTACTGCCTTTCCTTTTCTCTGGCACTGAAACGTATCTCCTTCGAGTTTTACTTTCTCGAGCTAGAGAGCCACCTTCACCAAGAAAGTCATGGGCTCTGCGACTCCACAGAGGAAGCTTCAAAGTCATCCAGTGGAGAGTGAGCAAGCCTGTGGCCTACAGGCCCCCAGCGTGGTTTTGTATGGCCTGTGAGCTAAGAATGGTTTCTACAGTTTTGAACAATTGGAAAACAAGTGGGTGTTTTTGGAAGAGTATTTCAAGACACAGGAAACTTTGGGTGTCCCTAGGTAACAGCTGTGCACATCATTTCCACGCTGTTACGGCTACTGCCCTGAAACAGTGGCGTAAGTAAGAAGTCACAACAGAGACCTGTTGGCCCAAAAAGCTTGAAATATTTACTATCTGGCTTTTTACGGAAAACGTTTGCTGACACCTGATCTAGTTTATCATCCTAATTCAGCTATTTTCAACTTTTTTTTAATCTCATGGCACACAAACTAATTACTAAAATTCTGCAGCACACCAAAAAATGTTTGTGCAAATATCTCACAGAAAATAAATAGGTATAATTTTGACTTATTCACACCAGACAGCTGTTGTTTTGCTGGCTGTTGTCATTTTTTTAGTTGGCAAGCTAAGGGAAAAGAGGCCAGTGCCCCCAACTAAATAGTCAGGTATTGCATGCTTTAAAAATTCTTGCAGCCAGCCATCATGGTGCAGTGGTTGAGTATTGACCTATGAACCAGGAAGTCATGGTCAGGGCATGACTGGCTTGCAGGCTCAATCCCCAGTGTGGAGAGTGCAGGAGGCAACTGATAAGTGATTCTCATCATTGATGTTTCTATCTCTCTCTCTCCCTCTCCCTTCCTTTCTGAAATCAATAAAAATAAATTTTTTAAATTCTTATATCACATTAGGTGAAAATTTCTGTCCTAATTTTACAGAGGAGAAAATAAAGTCCCAAGTAGGTGGGTTGAACTGTCCAAATGTACACAGCTCCTCAGGAATTGGTGTGGATGCATCTTCCGTTGCCCACCATGCTCTTCCCACTGCAATGGAAGGTCTGCCCTGAGATGAGCCTGCATGCACACTCCTTGCAGAAGCCAAAGCAGATTTGCAAAAAAAAGTAAATATTTAGGACCTATGTCTGTGTAAAGTTTGTGGTTTCTTAGAATTTTAATTTTCACTTGAAATCCAACTCCAGGAAATGTTTTAAGCTTAAAATAACGTACATTTGAACAACCTGGAGAGACAGAAAGATGTCTCTGTATTTCTTTGTAGTAATTGATGACCTCCCAGGCTCAGCATTTGAACCGTAAACACAAGCAAGATGGACCTGGTCCCTGCTGGCTGAGATCATAGAACTCATTTCAAGAACAAGAACTTGTGGTCTCCATCCAAACTTGAACAGTTTCAAAAAATTACAAAAAGCATGCCGGGTTCCTCTATGGGGGCAGAAAGCAAAATTTCCAAGATGCTAATGGTTCTGAAAGTGAGGTTGCCTCCGCTGTCCAATGCAGGACCTACCTTGTCTCAGTCTTGTGGAGATCACACTGGGGGTGTGCTTGCTGATTGGCATGGGATTCCCATCACTGGAATTTTCAGATATTGTCTCAGCTTGGTACCAGTACCCTTGTAGGCATCTTCTACAGTCTGTCACATTGTATTCCTTGCTTTCTACTCAGCAAAACAGGGCTCACGTCTGGATATTTTTCTAATTCTTTCGAATTCTTGATAGTGTGTTTTTAAGTAATATAACACCTTATATTACAGTCTTATTGTGTGGATACTAGGTAAAATGAGGTTGAGAAGATAAGTAAAAGCATCAACAGTACAATTTGTTTTGTCCAGCGAAACTGTTAGTTTACTGAGGCTCTACCAAGTATCAGGAACACTTGTCAATTACTGAGAATTTGAAGCTAAAAGACTTGGGTTCTGACCTCAAAGAGTCACTCAGCCCAAATTCTAATTCAGTTTCCAGTTTTAACTATACCTGCCTCCCCTCTTCCTTTCTTCTTTCCTTGTCATGTATCTCAATCTAGGAGCTTTATTTCTAGAACTTGGAAAAAAACTGAACTGAGAATAATTTTTATGGAGTAATTTTGTGTGAGCATTAATTTTTTTTCTCCCTGGAAAGGAGAATTCATTAAACCCCTCTGTGTTCACGTGGACTCCAAGGCTGGATGTCAGCACACATTTGGGACCATCCTGGATGACATGAATGGTCTGCAAAAGTGTACTTGAAGCACAAGTTTAAATATTGCCCCCACATATCTGATTTCTTCATATACTTATGTAGACCGGCATGACTTTTAACAAACACGAATACCTAGGATAGTTGGCTTCTTATAGGAAATTCACACCTGTTTGCCCTGGGGTTGCTACACCGGGTGAACCTGAGTGATTCTGTGCAGTCTTCTTGTTATCTTCAGAGCCTTTGAAAGGCTGCTGGCTGCCTCCCTGTGCGCTGTACCCACACGCTTTGTTCCTCCGGATTTCTGAGGGCTGCTCAAGGAGAAAAGAATGAATGGTTAATTGCTTTTCTCTCCCCTCATTCAGTTTTCAGCTCAAGAGACAGCCCGGCTCATTTCCTTGTTTCCTTGCAGCAGTAGGCCGCCTAGTGGAGTAACTGGGAAAGGCAGGCTGTGATGGTGGAGTCTGAGGCTCCAGCCCCCAGAGACCACTCACTGAGGAGCCTAGGCAGCAAAGTAATTAAACGTTCTGTCGCTACTATGCAGCTCATGGGACCCGAGGGGAGCTTTCTTTTATCACCCCGCATTTTTAGTGATTGTATTTCTATGTATGTTTCAGAAGGTGTTTGCAGAAACCTTACATTAAGGCCAATAAAACTGTGCGGAGACTGGAGAATAAAATCCACAGATCAAATTAGTATACAAATTTCCCCAGTAATCCATAACTGACATGTTAATTATATTGTAATTAACTTAACTTTGATCCATATTAAGAACCCTCTCTTCCTCTGGTGCTGCTATAAGTTTCTTGAGTCCCCTAGTTGTAGGGCAAATGATGTTAGACTTCGAATTGTTGGGGAATTCAGGGAGATTCGTCTTCATTTTAGAAACCTGATTAAT
>PVJN01023601.1:0-32115 GCA_004026805.1 Lasiurus borealis | reverse complement strand
CAGGTCAGTCCGTGGGGGTTTTGTAGCCGGGACACTGCAATAACACACAGGCTGTCCCTCCGCCCCAGAAAGAAAGGAGAAAAAAAAAAAAAAAAAAAAGAGTCGTTTTCCAGAGCTCTCCTCCGTCAACAGCTCAGAGGGCTTGCCTCCACACTTAGGGATCACGCCCTGCCCACCTCTGGGAGCCTCTCCAGTGGCAGCTTTCCCGCAGCCAAGCTCCCAAGGCGTATGCGACTCTGTTGTGTGAGGGTAGGAGACCTCACCCTGACCTGGGCGAAATCTGACCCTTCCTCGCGCTGCGCGGATCTCTGAATCCGCCGCCCGCGCGTCCGCACTGCCTGGAAAGCCGTGCTCTGTGTCCCCGGCTGCTCGGGGTGCCTCCGTCCGCCGCAGCTTTCAGACCTCCCTTTTATCCCAGGCGCAGTCTGATCTCACCGTGTGCTCCGTGGATCTCTGAGTCCGCTGCGTGTCTGTGGATCTCTGAGTCCGCTGCGTGTCCGTGCTGATTGGAGAACGGAGCTCTGGGTCCCCGGGTCCCCAGCTGTTTGATGTGTGCGCAGCTGCCGGCTTCAGATGGCTGCAGACATCCACCTCCCTCTGAAAGATGGCGCGGTCTCCGCGCTCCTGCCGGGGCTCGGGCGGGCAAAAACCCTTTGCAGTGGGGCTGCCCGGCTGGGAGAGCCCCGTCCAGCAGTTCCCCACCTTCTCCTGGAGGATAACTGGCTCCCAACTTGCCTCCAATCACTCCCAGTGCGACTCCCAGCCGCTCTCTCTCCCTCTGCCCAGCGACAAAGCTCCAGATGCGTCTGTTTACTCCGCCGCCATTTTTTTCTCCCTCTTGCTGCTTTTAAAATTCTCTCTTTGGGCTCTCACAGCCATTGCAGTACATAGAGCTCCATAGAGACAGCGCCGGGGCAAGTACGAGTCGGCCAGGCACTGGGTGACTGTGTGCTCGCTGAGGGAAAGTAATTAAACATGGGCAGAGGAGATCCTAAGAAGCCAAGAGGCAAAATATCGTATGCTTTCTTTGTGCAAACTTGCCAGGAGGAACACAAGAAGAAGCACCCAGATGCTTCAGTCAACTTCTCAGAGTTCTCTAAGAAGTGCTCAGAGAGGTGGAAGACCATGTCTGCTAAGGAGAAAGGAAAATTTGAAGACATGGCAAAGGTGGACAAGTCTCGTTATGAGAGAGAAATGAAAACTTATATTCCTCCTAAAGGGGAAACAAAAAAGAAATTCAAGGATCCCAATGCACCCAAGAGGCCTCCTTCAGCCTTTTTCTTGTTTTGTTCTGAGTATTGCCCAAAAATCAAAGGAGAGCATTCTGGCCTATCCATTGGTGACGTTGCAAAGAAGCTGGGAGAGATGTGGAATATCACTGCTGCAGATGACAAGCAGCCTTATGAAAAGGCTGCTAAGCTGAAGGAGAAATATGAACAGGATATTGCTGCCTACTGAGCTAAAGGAAAGCCTGATGCTGCCAAAAAGGGAATTGTTAAGGCTGAAAAAAGCAAGAAAAAGAAGGAAGAGGAGGAAGATGAGGAGAAAGAAGAGGAGGAAGATGAAGAAGATGATGAAGAAGATGATGAATAAGTTGGTTCTAGCGCAGTATTTTTTCTTGTCTATAAAGCATTTAACCCCCCTGTACACAACTCACTCCTTTTAAAGAAAAAAAATTGAAATGTAAGGCTGTGTAAGATTTGTTTTTAAACTGTACAGTGTCTTTTTTTGTATAGTTAACACACTACCGAATGTGTCCTTAGATAGCCCTTTCCTGGTGGTATTTTCAATAGCCAATAACCTTGCCTGGTACAGTATGGGGGTTGTAAATTGGCATGGAAATTTAAAGCAGGTTCTTGTTGGTGCACAGCACAAATTAGTTATATATGGGGATGGTAGTTTTTTCATCTTCAGGTGTCTCTGATGCAGCTTATATGAAATAATTGTTGTTCTGTTAACTGAATACCACTCTTAATTGCAAAAAAAAAATTGCAGCTGTTTTGTTGACATTCTGAATGCTTCTAAGTAAATAAATTTTTTTGATTAAAAAAAATATTCTCTCTTTGTCTTTTGCTCTTGGGATTTTAATTATGAATGGTCCTGGTGTGGTCCTTTTGGGATTCCTTTTGTTTGGGATTCTGTGCGCTTTTTGGACTTGTAAGTCTATTTCTTTCACCAGATGAGGTAAGTTTTCTGTCATTATTTCTTCAAATAGGTTTTCAGTATCTTGCTCTCTCTGTTCTTCTGGCACCTCCATAATTCTGATGTTGGTACACTTGAAATTGTCCCAGAGGCTCCTTACACTATCTTCAAATTTTTGGATTCTTTTTTTTTACAGTTGAGTGTTTTCTTTGTATTTCACATCTTTGAGTTGATTCTTGCCTTCCTCTAGTCTGCTGTTAGGTCTCTGTATAATATTTTTTATTTCAGTCAGTGTATATTTAATTTCTAGTTGGTCCTTTTTCATCTCCTCTTGGGTCTTGCTAAATTTATCCATCTTTTCTAGGAAATTCTTGAAAAACCTTATAACCGTGGCTTTGAACCCTATATCCAGTTGTTTGTTTTCCTCCATTTCTTTTGTTTGGGATCTGTTCCTTTGTCTCCACATTTTTGCTGCTTCTCAGAGTTGGTAGAGTAGCTTTGTGTGCTAGGTGTCCTATATGTCTCAGTAGCTTCACTTCCCCAGTTACCTGAGGTGGACACTCTTGGTGCACTCTTTTTTGGACTGTATGTACAGCCTTTTTGTACTTAAGTCTTGATTGTTGTTGGTATCACTGGGGGGAATTGACCTCCAGGCCAATTGGTTGTGAGGATCATCTGTGTCTACGTCGGGAGAACTACTGTGCTGGAGTTAGCCTTATGAGACAAGACATGCAAAATTGCAAAAGCCTCTCTTTCCAGCTTGCATGGGGCAGAGTCTCAGGGCTGAGCAGAGACAGCCTAGGTTTCCCTTCAGCCCTGTCCTAAGAGTCCCTGGTTCTCAGTGTCCATGGCAATCGCTATAGCCCTCTCTGTGCGTACTCGCACTTGTGTGCCTCCAGGCCTCTGCCTTTCGCTGCTCTCCTGAGTTTCCATGTGCTATGGGGACCCAAATGATTCTGGGTCCCCAGGGTCTTGCCCAAACCTGGAGTTTAGTGCAGTCGGAACTGGATTTCAGTGCAGTTGGGAGGTTCTTTCTTCCTCCTACTGGAGAAAGCCAGTGGCACAAGCAGCAGTCAGTCCTCCCTGCATGCCTCCAGACCTCTGCCTTTCACGCCTCCCAAGTTTCCATGCGCTCCCCCCTTTCACAACAGTCCAAACTCCCCTCATATGAGTCCCTCCTGGAACTGGGGTTCAGTGCAGTCGGAACTGAGTTTCAGTGTAGTTGGGAGTTTCGGTCTCTCTCCCAATAGAGGAAGCCAGCCTGGCACTCTGCCACCCCTCTCTATGCGCATATCTTCATACCTCAGATTGATGCCGCTCCTCTGAGTCTCCGAGAGCCTCTCTTTTTCCTTCTAGTTGTAGAATTTCCACTCAGCCAGCTTTCCTGTGGTTCTGGATCATGTCCATTCTGTCTTTTAGTTGTAGTTTTAAATTGTGCAAGGCGGCAGTTTACCTGTTCACCTATGCCACCACCTTCATTTCTTCCTCTATTGTTAATTTGATTGTCACTTCTATTATAGAAAAAGGTCAAATAGGAATATTAAAATATTTCTTCTAATTAATTTCCTTTCAATGAAAAAATCCATGCACCAAGACACTAGTATTATAATAAGTATGTATGGTGCCAGGTGGGTACTGAAAATATTGGGGGAGCATTTTTTTTAACAGTCTTTTTATTTTTTCCATTTTTTAAAATTAATGTATTACATGTGTACATATCTTCCCATTGCCCCCCACCCCGCCCCGACACCACTCCTATGCATGGCCTCACCTCCAATGTTTTGCATCCATTTGTTATGCTTTTATGCATGCATACAAGTCCTTCGATTAATCTCTTATTTGTCCCTAATCTTCCTGCTGTAATTTGACAGTCTATGTGATGCTTTACTGCCTCTGTATCTATCTTTTTGTTCATCAGTTTGTAATATTCTTTATTATTCATAAATGAGTGAGACATGTGGTATATTTTTTTTTCAGTGACTGGTTTATTTCACTTAGCATAATGCTGTCTCTCCAGTTCCATCCAGGTGGCTGAAAATGGTAAGAATTCCTTCTTTTTTTATGGCAGCATAGTATACCGTTGTGTAGATGTACCATAGTTTTCTGATCCAATCATCTTCTGACGGGCATGTAGGCTGTTTTCAAATTGTAGCTATTGTAAATTATGCTGCTATGAACATAGGGGTGCATAAATCCTTTCTGATTGGTGTTTCTAGTTTCTTAGGATATATTCCTAGAGTGAGATTACTGGCTCAAATGGGAGTTCATTTTAAGTTTTTTTGAGGAAACTCCATACTGTTCTCCACAGTGGCTGCACCAGTCTGCATTCCCAACAGCAGTGCACAAGGGTTTCTTTTTCTCTGCATCCTTGCCAACACTTGTCATTTGTTGATTTCTTGATGATTGTCATTCTGATAGGTGTAAGATGGTATTGCATTGTCATTTTGATTTGCATCTCTCAGATAATTAGTGACTTTGAGCAATTTTTCATGTGTCCCTTGGCCTTCTATCTTCTTTTGAAAAGATTCTATTTAGGTCCATTGTCCATTTTTTTAATGGATCCTTTCTCTTCCTTTTATTATGTTGTACAAGTTGCCTTTAGATGCTGGAGATTAAACCTTTATCAGTGATAACATTTGCAAATATGTTCTCCCATACAGTGGGCTTTCTTGTTGTTTTGTTGATGATTTCTTTTGCTGTGAATAACTTTTTATTTTGATGTAGTCCCGTCTGTTTATTTTCTCTTTAACTTTCATTGCCTTAGGAGCAGTATCAGTGAAGAAGTTCTGTCGACATATGTCTAAGATGTTGCTGACTGTGGATTCCTCTAGTATTTTTATGGTTTCCCGTCTTATGTTTAAGTCCTATATCCATTTTGAGTTTGTTTATTTATTTATTTATATTTTATATTTTATTGATTTTTTACAGAGAGGAAGAGAGAGAGATAGTTAGAAATATCGATGAGAGAGAGACATTGATCAACTGCCTCTTGCACGCCCCCTACCAGGGATGTGCCCACAACCAAGGTACATGCCCTTGACCGGAATCGAACCTGGGACCTTTCAGTCCACAGACCGATGCTCTATTCACTGAGCCAAACTGATTTCGGCTTGAGTTTATTTTTGTGTATAATGTAAGCTGGTGGTCTGGTTTTATTTTTTGCATGTATCTGTCCAATATTCCCAACACCATTTATTGAAGAGAGTATTTTGACTCCATTGCATGTTCATGCCTCCTTTGTCATATTAATTGATCATAGTGGTTTGGGTGGATATCTGGATTCTCTATTCTATTCCATTGGTCTATATGTCTGTTTTTGTGCCAGTACCAGGGTGTTTTGAGAACAGCTGCTTTGTAATACAGCTTGAAATCTGGTATTGATATCCCACCTACTTTATTCTTTCTCAGGATTGCTGTGGGTATTCGGGGGCTTTTATTGTTCCAGATGAATCTTTGGAGAGTTCTTTCTAGGACTGTGAAATATACCATTGGTATTTCAAGGGGGACTGCATGGAATCTATAGATTGCTTTGGGTGATATGGACATAATGATGTTGATTTTCCCAATCCATGAGCATGGTATGTTCTTCCATCTGTTTACATCTTCCTCTATCTCTTTTTTTCAGTGTCCTGTAGTTTTCTGTGTATAGGTCTTTCACCTTCTTAATTAAGTTTATTGCTAGGTATCTTAATTTTTTTTTGTGCCATGGTAATTAAGACTGCTTTTTTAGACTCTCTTTCTGTAAGTTTACTATTGGTATATAGAAATGCCATAGGTTCCTTGACATTGATTTTGTATCTTGCTACATTGCTGAATTCATTTATGAAGTCCATTAGGTTTTTGATGGAGTCTTTTGGTTTTTTTATGTACAGTATTATGTTATATGGAAATAAGGACAGCTTTACTTCTTCTTTTCTAATTTGGATGTCCGTATTTTTTTCTTCTTGTCTAATTGCAATGGCTAATAATTCTAGCACTATGTTGAACAGGAGTGGTGAGAGTGGAATTTTCTGTCTTGTTCCTGTTCTTAGGGGAAATAGTTTCAATTTTTGCCCATTGAGTATGATGTTAGCTGTAGGATTATCACATACAGGTTTTATTATATTGCAGTATGATCCTTCTATTCCCATCTTGTTGATAGTTTTTATCAAGCAAGGGTGTTGGATTTTGTCAAATGCTTTTCCACATCAATTGATATGACTATGTGATATTTATATCCCAATTTGTTTATGTGATGTATCACGTTTATTGATTTGCAGATATTGTACCATCCTTGCATTCCTGGGATAAATCCTACTTGGTCATGGTGTATTGTCTTTCTAATGTACTGCTGGATCCGAATTGCTAGAATTTTGTTGAGGATTTTTGTCTTTATGTTCATCAGGGATATTAGCCTGTGATTCTCTTTCATTGTGTTGTCTTTATGTGGTTTTGCTATTAGGGTGATGCTGGCTTAAAGGACGGTGCTTGGAAGTGTTCCTTCTTGAATTTTTGCAATAGTCTGAGTAGGATAGGTTTTAATTCTTCCTTGAATGTTTGATAAAACTCCCCTGGGAAGTCATCTGGCTTTTGTTTGCTAGAAGCATTTTGATGACTGCTTCAATTTCTTCTATAGTTATTGGCCTATTCAGATATTTAGATTCTTCCTGTTTGAGTTTTGGAGGAATATATTTTTCTAGGATTATGTTCATTTCCTCTAGGTTGTCCAGTTTGTTGGAATAGAGTTATTTTTTAACAATCCTTTGTATTTCCATGGAGTCTGTTGTTATTTCACCTCTTTCATTCTTTTTATTTGGCTCCTCTCTCTTTGCTTTTTTGGTAAGCTTGGCTAGAGGTTCATCGATCTTGTTCATCCTTTCAAAGAAGCAGATCTTGGTTTTGTTGATATTTTGTATTGTTTCTTTGTTCTCTATGTCATTTATCTCCCCTTTGATCTTTATTATTTACTTTCTTCTGCTTACACTGGGATTTTCTTGTTGCTCTCTTTCTAACTCTTTCAGTTGTAGGGTTAGGTAACTTATTACCATTGTTTCTTGTCTTTTTGTCAGTAGGCTTATATAGCTATGAACTTTCTTCTCAAGACTGCTTTTGCTGTGTCCCATAGGTTTTGGATTGATGTGTCTTTCATTGGCATTTGTTGCCATGATGTTTTTAATTCTCCCTTCATCTCTCTGGTAACCCAGTCATTGTTTAATAGCATGCTGTTTAGGCTCCATGTGTTAGTTTCTTTGGATTGTTCTTATTGTAGTTGATTTCCAGTTTTATGCCACTGTGATCTGAGAAGATGCTTGATATGCTATCTATCTTCTTGAATTTGAAGAGAATTCTGACTATGACCCAACCTGGTCTATCTTTGAAAATGATTTATGTGCACTTGAGAAGAATGTATATTCTATGGCTTTCGGTAGAAATGTTCTGATGATATCAATTAATTCCATCTGGTTTTGTGAATCATTTAGGATTGATGTTTCTTTGGTGAAATTTTGTTTAAAGGATTTGTCCAATGGTGATATGGGATACGAAATTCTTCTACTATGATTGTATTGCTATCAATCTCTTTCTTGATATCATCCAGGAGTTTTTTAATATATTTGGATGCTCCAGTATTGGCTGCGTATATGTTTACTAGAGTTATTTCTTCTTGTTGGATCGTTCCCTTTAGTATTATGAAGTTGCCTTACTTATCTCTTGTTATGTTCTTTGTTATGAGGTCTAATTTGTCAGATATAAGTATTGCTACCCCAGCTTTTTTTCATTTCTATTCGCCTAAAAACCTTTTTTCTATCCCTTTATCTTTAGTCTCTGTGTTGTTTTTTTTTCCTGAGGGGAGTTTCTTGTAGAAAGCAGATATATGGGACATGTTTTTTAATCCAGTCTATTACCCTATGTCTTTTGATTGGAGCATTTAATCCATTTAATTTAAAGTTGTTATTGATAGGTACTTATTTGTCACCAATTTATTCTTTACCCTATGTTCTTTCTTCACTTCCTATTTCTGTTTTTTACAGCAGACTCTTTAGCATTTCTTCCATTGCTGATACGGTGTTAATAAATTCCCTCAGTTTTTTTGTTTGTTTGTTTGTTTTTTATTTTGTTTTGTTGTTGTTTTGGTCTGTGAAGTTCCTTATTTCACCTCAATTTTGATTAATAGCCTTGCTGGGTACAGTATTCTTGGATTCAGACCCTTCCTTTGCATGACTTTGTATATTTAATTTCATTTTCTTCTGGCCTGATTAGTTTCTGTTGAGAAATCAGTTGCTAGTTATGGGGTTCTTTTCTAGGTAACTTTCTGTTTCTCTGGCCACTTTTAATACTCTTACTTTGTCATTGGTGTTTACCAGTTTTATTATAATGTGGTTTGGCGTCTGTCTTTTGGTGTTCATTTTGCTTGGGACTCTGAACTTCTTGGATTTGTGTGGGTTTTTTTTCTTCTCTATATCAGGGAAGTTTTTTTCATTATTTCTTCAAACAGGTTTTGCATTCCTTGCTAAGTTTCCTCTCCTGTTACCTCTATTAGGCAGTTTTCTTTCTTGTCACAAAGTTCCTTTAGGCTTCCCTCCTTTTTTTTAACTTTCTTTTGTTAGAAGGTGTCCTACTGGGGTATTTTATCCTAACTTGTCTTCTAGCTCACTGATGCAGTCCTTTGCTTCTTCTCGCTTACTCTTGATGCTTTCTATTGAGTTCTTTACAGCATTGATTTCATTTTTCATTTCTTCTTGGTTCTTACTCATATTGTCGAATTTGTCTTCCTTTCTTTTCAGCCATCTCATGACCATATTTCTGAATTCTTTCTCTGACCAGTTGCTTACCTCCCTTTCATTTACTTCCTTTTCTGGTGATGCCTGCTTTTCTT
This sequence comes from Lasiurus borealis, assembly GCA_004026805.1. NCBI lineage: Eukaryota > Metazoa > Chordata > Mammalia > Chiroptera > Vespertilionidae > Lasiurus > Lasiurus borealis. Next base: position 23,120 of record PVJN01023601.1, on the reverse strand, counting down.
TCATATGCGGGCTGTTTCTTTGTCTGGCCATGGTGTCTTTTTCCGGGTGTCTGGTTATGTAGTTCTCTCTCTCCTTCGTTGATTTAATGGCACAAAATACACCACAAATAGGTACAGTGTACAAGGCACTGAACAGAATGTATTCACGATGTCAATAACCACAAAAAAGGTGACCACCAGAGACAGGCAAATTAAGGGATAGGAGAGAAAGAAGAAAAGAGAAATAAAAAAAGAAAAAGAAAGAAAGGAGTGTCCAAATGAAATTGGGAGGAAAAATAAATAAAGCAAGAGAGAAAAGAAAGAGACTAAGAAAACGAAGAGGATCAAAGTATATATATTGCGAGAAAATATAATAAATCTAATAAAACAGCTGCTAATCCCAATAGATCCTAGCAATATCTACCTGGAGAGTTATACAAACTACAAACAACAACTAATATCAAGTGAGGCAAGGGAAAACAGAAACAATAAACAAAAAAATGAAAAAAACAAAACGAATAAAGAAATGCAAAACAAAAGAATAAGCAAACCAATTTCACAAAAAAGAATAAAAAATTGATATAATCAACATTCAAGTAAACAACAGCAAAAAGAGAGAAAAACAATTTTGGATAGTGAAGATAAGAGAGAGATGTGCATGGACTTGGAGCAAGGGATTGGAAATTATATTTATGATTAGGGTGACATTTTCACAGGGGTTAAAAGGAAGAATAGAGAAAATCTAAAGGAGGAAAAAGATGAGATAAACGGAAAGAAAAGGGGAAAAGTTAGGAAGAGAGTGATGGCATAAAGGTAGAGTTTAGATAGAGTGAAATGATGCTACAGTAAAGATGAAAGTTGAATGTAGAACACTAATCTGAAGTAATATAAAGAGAAAATAAAATGACACTTTAAAAGAAAGGTAAAATAGTAGTACTAATAATATTGATTGAAAATAAAAATGCAATAATTAAAAGGTAAAATCAAGTGAGGAAAAAAGAAAAAAATAGGTTCTTAAGTAAAAGATGAAAATAAAAAAAAATAGAATGTGCAGTATTGAACACTCTTTCTGTTCTATTTGGCGCACCTGTTTTCTAGTCAGGACAATATTGCAGTTCCGGGCGTTCCACTGCTCCTCACTATTACAAGCCAGTCCTTATTTTTAAGGAAGCAGTGTGTTTTAGTCTCTTTATTCTTTTATTTGTGATTACACAAATAGAGTCAATTTGTGATTCAGCCCCTGCGTGGCAGTGTTTCTGGATTGACCTCTGAGATTATAGGTCCTCTGTAGCCTGTGCTTAGATTTCTGCTTTCCCTGTGGCACTCAATACCAGTTTGTGGTAGCGGGCTGCCCCAGAGCTGGTTCTCCAATTGTCACTCCCCACTCTGATCCCCAGATTTCAGAAAAACAACTTTCCCCTTCAGTCTCTTTGGGTTTCCTCAACTGGGTGATCCTATGTATTGGGCTCAGCAACCTGAAGCAAAAATCTGAAGAGGAAAGAGCACAAGTGCGCAAACTCCCTTTTCCTCTTGTGTCTAAGCAACCAGCACATTTTTAAAATTTCTAGGCTGTGCAATTGCATCAGATCAAAATGGGCTGCTTTCTAGAGAACCCCTATGTTAGCAGCTCTGAGGACCCCCTTCCACATTCATAGATCCCGCCAGCCACAACAGCCACAGATCTCTCCAGGGTCAGACTTCCCTGGTTCTTCAGCTCCTGCAGTGCGCACATTTCTCTGTTCTGTGGGACCAGAGATCTCACCTCATCCCAGGTGAAATCCGACCTTTCCATGGTGTAGTGTAGTGTTCCTCTGAATCCGTGTGTTTGCGCCAGTTGGGGACCAGTGTTCTGAGGTTTGCAACTGCTCACTGGGTGCCGCAGTTGTAGATTCTCAGGCTTCCGATAACATCCACCCTCCCCTTCAAGATGGTGCAGTCTCTGTGTCCAAGGTGGCAGCTCTGGGAGAGAATCCAGCAGCAACAGGGGCTGCCCTGTTGTCAAGAGAGCCCCATCCAGCAGTCCCCACCTTCTCCTGGAGTATAGCTCTCCCTCAGCTAGCCAATAAACACTCCCGTGCAACCCTCAGCTGTTTCCTCTTTCTGCTCTGGGACAAGGCTCTGGACATGTCTGTCTATTTCGTCACAATTTTTTGTCTTTCTCAGGGGAGCATTTTGTGAAGTATATGACTGTCTAACCAGTGAACAGCTGGAACTAATAAAAAAAAATAGTGAATGTGAAGTGTAATTAAAAATATTTTTTTATTTGTTTTGTTAATTCTCATCTGAGGATTTTCCCATTATTATTATGTCTAGCCAGTGAACAGCTGAAATTAATAAAAAGTAATATTGAATGTGAAGTGTAATTAAAAATAAATTTTTAAAAATTTTTAAAATTAATTCTTATCTGAGGATTTTTCCGTTATTATTATTACTTATTTACTTAATTTATTATTTTTTAAGAAAGAGTGCAAGAAAGAGGGAAAGACAGAGAGAAAAATCCATCTGAGAGAAACACATTAACTGGTTGCCTCCTGTACGAGCCCCAACCATGGCCCAGGCCAGGGAGGAGCCTGCAACCAAGGTATATGCCCTTGACTGAAATTGAACTTGGACCCTTTTGGTCTGCAGGCTGATGCTCTATCCACTGAGCCAAATTGTCTAGGGCTAAAAATAAAATTTAAAAAATATATATCACCAGGAAAAAATTTAAAAATCAATGTTTCTTTGCTTTGAGCTAGAATTATATCAAACTTAATATAGTAATTTTAGCTAATTCTTTCCAAAAATTTTGAATATTTTGTTTGGTACTTAAATATTTCCCCTAAAGATATAGGAATTCACTAGAAGTGGTGTTTATTGAGCAAATGAAATCATTTAAGATTTGAGACAAAATAAATTAACAGGGAACGTTGTTGAACAAGTTACAAATGGGAGTGTGTGTTTGTGTAGGGGGAGGGCAGGCAGAGATGTGGGCCATACCAAAGCATGTGGACTTTATTTAATGGACACATGGAGCATCAGAAGTTTACATGTTTGCTTGTTGTTTTTTTTTTGTAGAAACAAAACTGTTGGAAGAGCAGAGGGAAAAGAGCAGAAAGGTTTTTATAGATGTTCTCATAATTAATGAGACTCTGTTCTATGGCAAGGGCAGTGGTAATGAACTAGAAGGGAAATATTTAGAAGAAGCTAAAGCAATAGAATCAAGAGTACATGATTGTTATTTAAATGTATAGTGTGAAGGAGCAGGTATGTTGATGTCTGATTTAAATGACAAGTGACAGGGTGGATAGAGAAATGTGTGGGGGAAAAGTTAAGTTTTCTGCGTGCTTTGTGACAAAGAACATGTATGTCCTGCTGAAAATGCCAAAGACGGTTGGGGAGAGAGAGAAACTATAAATACTTTGTGTTTGTGGGAGCTGTTATGTAATAGTTGAAGCTGTGGGCATTGGAGAAAGCTAGAACTCTATGCCTGCTTGTTCATGATTGAGAGCAGGAATGCAAATGAGGATGGGTGCAGCGGCTTGTGCTGTGGAAGCCAGGGAAAGAAGAATTCCCAGAATGAGGAGCCACACATTGTTACCTATTGCCACAGGGTCACATCTGACTAGGAGAATGGACCTGACCATTGGGAGAGGAGGTTGATGACCTTTCTGGAGAGGTGCTGATAGTGCTTGTTGTTCAGTCATCCAGACATTGCCTTAGGTTAAGAAACTAAAGCAAGGTTAGGTAAGAGAGAGTTTACTAACAGTTGATCAATAGGTCTTCTTCATTCAGGTAATAATAATAATAATGATAATAATAATATTAATTTCACTCTAAGGAAATAGTCCTTTCAGCTAAATCATGTTTGCCAAACTATTCTTAATATGAGACTCACATGGGGTACTTGTTAAGACCCCGTGGGTCTGCAACCTGTGAAACTTTACTGGTTTGTACAGGCACTCCACCTGACTTTTTGATCAGGGATATTTGCGTTCCTCTGAGCCAGGTGAGCTAGCCATACAGGCAGACCTGGGAGATTTTACAAGTTTAGTTCCAGACCACTGCAATAAAATAACACTGTAAGCAAGTCATAATCAAGAGAATATGGTGTTCTGGAAACAGAGTTAAGAGTGTGTTCCATGTGGTGGGAGAAGTAGCTGATCAGAGGTCAAGTGAACTGAGAGACTTGACCACTGGGTTTTCATTCTGAAGTGACTCCAGCAAAAACCTTTTCATTGGAGTGGTAGAGACAAAAACTTGATTAAAAATAGTTAGATTTGGAGACATAGAGTATATAACATCTCTTTCAAGAAATTTGCTCCAAAATTGGCAAGGGATGAATTGGAAGCTAAAGGGGGAGAGTGATTATTTCTGTGTAATCTGAGTTGGTTTTTATGTTGGGAGAAATCATAGCAGATTGGAATACTGAGAGGAATGGCCTGGTAGGGGAGAATAATTGGTCTAGGGGCAAGAAGAAAGATTTGCAGGTGTGAGTCCACATGTATGCATGAGGGAGAGATTTCTTGCCTAGGTGGAAATGGTGATGGGGGGTGGGAGTGTGGACTGTTCCCCACAGTAACAGGAGAAGAATACATGGATTCAGGTGCAGATAAATGGATAGATGTGATGGTGGGAAACAGTCTTGTTGGATTATTTCTGATTTCATACAAGAAATAGGTAGCATAATCCCTGAGTTGCATGAGCTTAGAAGAGCTGGTATCAGAAATTGGAGGAAAAATGTGAAATTTCATAGTCAGCCTAGGACATTGGGCAAGTGGATAGACTAGGGAAGTGTCATATGATTGTTGAGCATCAGTAATAGTCCCTTTGAGGTTTGGTGGTCATAATTAAAGTGAGACCAGTCACCATGGTTATGCTTTTTTTTTTTTTACCACATCTAACTGCACAGATACAAGAATGAAAAAAAAGGGCAAAAAGTTAAATTTAACTAGGGTTGGATTTCTGCCAGTCAAGTGTGACATGCAAAAGAGGAATAGAGGTTGAAGGTATAAGAAACGAAGTGCTTAAAATGAAGGACTGTGGAATTTCAACTGCATGAGAAAGAAGTGAAAGCATAATGATAGCGAAAGTAGGTAATAGGATCAATATGGCTTGTAGGTTTGGTGTGGTCAGTGGTTTGTAGGAGTCAGGAAAATAGAGGAGGTGAACTGGAAAAGGGTTGTTGAGGTGGGATGCTTGAAATTTCAGTGGGACAGGAAGGTGTGCTTGATAATAACAAGGACGAGGGTTTGAACTTGGGAGTGACTGACGCAAGGTAGACAGATCATGGAAACTGAAAGAATTTGTTAATAGGGACAGTAAACCAGGACCTAAAATGCTCATGGAATGGGGCTAGTGACCTCTGAGGGTTAGTAAACAATTGCTAGAGGGGAAGAATTGGAATAGTCTGATCCTGAGGATTTTTAGAGAGGAGAGAAAGAAAGTAGTCTGGGGATAGTGACAAGGTACAAGGAATGCACTTACCCTATCACTAGACCCAGCAGTTAAGGATGTGGAGAAAACAGTTATTGCTTCCAAAGCAATGTTCTCAGGGAAAGTCAGATTTCATTAGAGCAAGAAGGAAAGTGAGCATTCAGAGAAGACCTCAGGATTGGGGAAGGTAGAAGAGAATGGAGCAGAGAATATTAAGTTTCATATGAGGATTAGAGTGTGGGAATGAGGGGTGCCCTAATAGTAGACTGAGACTTTTCATAAGTGATGTAAACAGATAGAGGACACAGTGCAATTGGCTTGGAGGCTAAAGGCAGATAGTAGTGACAGGATGGTAAGTAATATGAGGAGGTGGGCCTTGCTTCTCTCCTGCAAATAGAAGCCTGTGAGGGGCTGGTTTTCTTTCAAGTTTGTGGAGAAGGGGCTCAATATCTTTTTCCTATTAATTTTTAAACTTACAGATCATTAGTGATTATCAGCACTTTAGATGGGCGAATTGCTGCCTTGGATCCAGAGAATCATGGTAAAAAGCAATGGGATTTGGATGTGGGATCCGGCTCCTTGGTTTCATCCAGCCTTAGCAAACCAGAGGTAAGAATTTTCATTTAACAGAAAAACTTAGTTGTAATGAGCAATTGCTGATATTAATACTATTTTTAGAGTTGGGGCTCGGGACTCCATTGCCTAGGCATCTCTTACTATGTCCTCTTAGGGCAATTTCTTTTTTGTTCCTCAGTTCCCCTATTGTAATGAGGTAGATGATAATAATCACCTACTTCTTAGGTAGGATTGTTTTGGACATGAATTAATCATATAAATGAATAACTAAGAATACTATCTGCAATATCAATATAGCTCATTATTTAAGCTGTAACATGATCATTTGTTGTTATCACCTGGCCCCTAAATAATAAAATAAATATAAGTAACTTAACTGTGCTTTAATAGTTAGAAATACGAGGGTGGAGCAAAGGCAGGTTTACAGTATGTAAAAATTTCTTCTTCTTTTTTTTTAAACAAACATCAGTGTATATTGATTGATTGCCTTTCACATGCACCCTCATCAGAGGGATTGAACCTGCAGTCCAGGTAGGTGCCCTTCACTGGGAATCGAACCCAATGGTCAGCAAACTCATTAGTCAGCAGAGCCAAATATCAACAGTACAACGATTGAAATTTCTTTTGAGAGCCAAATTTTTTAAACTTAAACTTCTAACGCCACTTCTTCAAAGTAGACTCGCCCAGGCTGTGATAATTTGTGGAAGACCCACATTCAAGGGGCCAAAGAGCCGCATGTGGCTCATGAGCCACAGTTTGCCGACCACTGCTCTAACCACTTAGGCATATTGCCAAGGCAAGAGTTTATTCTTATACTATTATTTATTAATTATTGCATTATTTTCTATCTGAACAACTGTAAACCTACTTTTGCCCCTCCCTGTACATACTGCAAAACCTCATAAATGATTCTGTCAGTATATTTTCCCTCCTTATTGTAAGCATAATTCATCTAAAATTTTCTTGGAATGTAATTTTGACAAATTTGGTTATTTGCAACACGAGACGTGCTTCCAAAACTACTCTGCCACGAGACTCTAAGACTTAGGTATGTGGCTTAGCCTAAGTGTCTTCATCATGAAAGTTCGGACCTTTCCTTCCTTAAGGAGGTTAGGGAAATGTGTAAACGAGGCAATTATTTTCTCATGTTAGTCTTGACTCTGATGGATTGATTAGTCTCTCTTCTTTTCTGGAGCTTTATTCTACTGTTTAAAGTACTTAAAATAAGTTCTTCCTTTGAGTTGTAACTGCTTACATGAAAGCAGTCATATCTGTTTTCCAGAATACCCTCAGCCTTCTACCTCACCAAGTGTTCCTTTGGGACACTCTCATTTACTCTAATTTTTATCAGTCTTTCTCTTTCAAAAAGCTTCTTAGCTGGTATCAAGTCTGAAAAAGGCAGATCTTAACACCAGGGGTTTGAGAATGAATTGATTAGTGGTGAAAGAATTTTCTGTGGGAAAGTACTGCTGAGTGACCCATCTGCTCTCCAGGAAACCTAGCCTAGAGTTTTCCTGGAGTACCAGGAAAGCATTTAGGGAGGTGGCACTGCCCAAACTCCACATTTGCTGTGTGCTAAGCCCTGACTAAACTTTCAGAGTGCCTGCTATTCATCAGGCACTATGCTGAAAATATCTGTTCAGAATAGTGAACTTCTGTTGCATTATGAAATATTAATACAAGTAGCAATTTGATGAAAAATGACATTAAAAATTTTGAATCAGGTATAATATTCAAATGATTACTACTCAAGCTAAACATTCATTTGTTTGTGTTCTGTTGGGATTATGCTTGGGTATGCAAATTTGTTTTATTTTTAAACTATACCTAAAAGAGGATCAGCAAAATCAGAAGATTATAAGCTGTTTACATCTGAGGTAATATGACAATATGCTTTAGGGGTGCAAAGCATGTATGTTTGTAAAGTAAAACATATACATTAATGAAAGATAAATTGCATGGTATGAACAGAGTAGGGTGCAAATAGTGGTAATAACCTCAATGCTACAGTATATCCTTTATAATAAAGAGGTAATATGCAAATTGATCCTCACGCCCTCACAAAGATGGCTGCCTACAACCAAGCCAGCAGGGAGGTTAGTGAGGGATGACCAAATGACTGAATAAGCAGGCTGCGTGGGGTGACCAGGCCAGCTGGGGGTTGTGAAGTGTGACCATGCCGGCAGGGCAGGCAGTTGGGGGTGACCAGGCCTGCAGAGGGGGCACTTAGGGAAAACCAGGTAAGCAGAGGAGGGTAGTAAGAGGCGACCAGGGTGGCAGGAGGGTGGTGGGGGAACAAGTAAGAGGCAACCAGGCCAGTGTGTGTGTGGGGGGGAAGTTAAGGGTGACCAGGCTGGCAGGGGTTGCAGTTGGGGGCAACCAGACCAACAGGGGGGGACAGTAAGGGGTGACTAGGCTGGTGGGGCAGGGCAGTTAGGAGCGACCAAGTTGGCAGGGAGAGGGCATTTGGGGGCAACCAGGCCGGCAGTTGGAGGCATTTAGGGATGACCAGGCCGGCAGGAGGATAGTTAGGATGATCAGGCAGGCAGGCAGGTGAGCAATTAAGAGCCAGCGGTCCAAGATTGTGAGAGGGGTGTCTGACTGCTGGGATTGGCCCTAAACTGGCATTTGGACATCCCACAAGGGGTCCCAAATTGGAGAGGGTGCAGGCTGGGCTGAGGGGAACCCCCTGCATAAATTTTGTGCACTGGGCCTCTAGTTTAAATTATAAGTAGCTAATTGTACTTGAAAGTTTTCTTATAATACCAATTTTGTTAGCTGGGTTTTTAAAATTAAATTAAAAAAATATATAGTTTGAATACAATATTATGTTAATTTCAGGTAAACAATAGAGAAATTTGACTTTTTAAAATATATTTTATTGATTTTTTACAGAGAAGAAGGGAAAGGGAGAGAGGGTTAGAACATCAATGAGAGGGAAGCATTGATCAGCTGCCTCCTGCATACCCCCTACTGGGGATGTGCCACAACCAAGGTACATGCCCTTGACGGGAATCAAACACGGGACCCTTCAGTCTACAGGCCGATGCTCTATCCACTGAACCAAACCAGTCAGGGCTTTTATTGATTTTTTTACGGAGAGGAAAGAAGAGGGATAGAGAGTTAGAAACATCGATGAGAGAGAAATGTTGCTCAGCTGCCTCCTGCATACCCCCTATTGGGGATGTGCCCACAACCAAGGTACATGCCCTTGACGGGAATAGAACCTGAGACCTTCCAATCCGCAAACCGAGACTCTATCCACTGAGCCAAACTGGTTAGAGCAGTAATTAGACTTTTAAAAAAACAAGTTAACGTTTCTTTCTTTTTTTTTTTTTTTAATTTCAGAGAGGAAGGGAGAGGGAGAGAGAGATAGAAACATCAATGATAAGGATTGAGCCCACAACCCGGGCATATGCCCTGAATGGGAATTGAACCATGACCTCCTGGTTTATAGGTTCATGCTCAACCACTGAGCCATGCCAGCCGGGCTGATTTAACATTGATATACCTTACAATGTGATCACCCCTCTAATTCTAGTAATCACCTGTCACTGTGCAAATTTATCACAGTGTTACTGACTTTATTCTGCTTCACCTTTCTTACCTAACCCCCTCCCCCCATCCCTTTCCCTCTGGTAACCACCCTTTGACCTCTGTTTCTATGAGTGTTTTTATTTTATTGTACTTGCTTGCTTTTTGTGGTTGTTTTTTTTAGATTCAACATATAAGTAAAGCCATATTGTATTTGTCGTTCTCTGTCTGGCTTATTTCATTTAGCATGATACCTACTAGGTCAATCTATGTTGTTGCAAATAGCAAGATTTCATCTTCTTTTATTGCTATGTAGTGTTCATTGTATATTTCCACCACATCTTTATCCAGTCATCTAACGACAAACCCTAGGATAATTCCATATCCTGGCTATTGCAAATAATGCTGTAATGAACATAAGGGTGCATATATCTTTTTAAAGTAGTATTTTTGTTTTCTTCAAATATATACCCAGAAGTAGAATTTCTGGGTCATATGGTAGGTTTATTTTTAGTTTATTGAGGAATCTCTATACTGTATTGCATAGTGGCTGCACCAATTTGCATTCCCTCAGCGGTGTACAAGTGTTCCCTTTTCTCCACATTCTCGTCAATACTTGTAATTCGTTGACTTTTTTATAATAACCATTTATATATATGTGTGTGTATATATATATTTTTTAATATGTTTTATTGATTTTTTACAGAGAGAAAGGGAGAGGGATAGAGAGTTAGAAACATTGAGGAGAGAGAGACATTGATCAGCCGCTTTCTGCACTCTCCTCACTGGGGATGTGTCCGAAACTAGGGTACATGCCCTTGACCAGAATCGAACCTGGGACCCTTCAGTCCACAGACCGATGCTCTATCCACTGAGCCAAACCGGTTTTGGCTGTATATATATATTTATGTATACATCTATAGATATATATGTATTTACATTTACAGATATATACATATACATATACATATACATATACATATACATATACATATACATATACATATACATATACATATACACATATATTGATTTTAGAGAGGAAGGGAGAGGGGGAGAGAGAGAGAAAGATCAATGATGAGAGACTATCACTGATCGGCTACCTCCTGCACACCCCACTGGGGACTGAGCACACAACTGAGGCATGTGCCCTTAACCGGAATTGAACCCTGAACCCTTCAGTCCAAAGGCTGACACTCTGCCCACTGAGCCAAACCGTCTAGGGCAGTGGTTAGCAAACTCATTAGTTAACAGAGCCAAATATCAACAGTACAATGATTGAAATTTCTTTTGAGAACCAAAATTTTTAAACAAACTTCTAATGCCACTTTTTCAAAATAGACTTGCCCAGGCCGTGGTATTTTGTGGAAGAGCCACACTCAAGGGGCCAAAGAGCCGCATGTGGCTTGCGAGCCACAGTTTGCTGACTACTGGTCTAGGGCAATATAATAACCATTTTGACAAGTGTGATGTGATATCTCAGTATGGTTTTGAATTACATTTTAAGATGATTAGTGATGTTGAGCGTCTTTTCATGTATCTGTTGACCCTGTATGTATCTTCTTCGTAGAAATGTCTCTGTCTCCTGCCTACTTTTTGATCAAATTGTGTATTTTTTTTTTATTGGATTGTAGGAGTTTCTTATATATTTTGGATATCAACCCCTTATCGGATATATAGGATGTCTCAAATACAATACAAATGTATATACACACACTTTGAATAATTAAATACATTTCATTTAAAAAATTGAACTATCAGCTATTAAAGTGTGTATACATTTTTTGGGATACCCTGTAGTATTTATAAATATATTCTCCCATTCACTAGTTTGTCTTTTTGTTATTTTGATCATTTTCTTTGCTCTGCAGAAAGCTTTTTAGTTTGATTAAGTCCCATTTGTCTATTCTTGCTTTTGTTTCCCAGATTTCAAGTAGCTTGTAACCTATGTTTTATTCTAGAAATTTTGTGATTTTAGGGCTTACATGTAAGTCTTTAATCCATTCTTAGTTTATTTTTGTGTATGGTGTAAAATAAGCATATCAAACTTGCAGCCTGTGGGCTACATGTGGCCCACAATGAATATTTTTTTGGCCCAGCCAATATAATGGTATGTAAGAAACGTTTTAATAAAAATTTCATAACTTAATTTTTATAATATCCTGTTATACATAAGTATTAATAATTAGAACAACATTTTCTAATGACTGATGACTATAATCGTGTTGCATTCATTTTCCTTATGTGCAGGCGCACCATTTCTCTTCACTAATCCTAGCAGTGAATATTTTAGCAGCCGATTGCCACATCATTAATTTTGTACTGATTTGTTTGGTGTGCACAATAGGAAATATTTCACTTTTGGAGAACAAGAAAAATGGATTTATTTGTGTTATGCTTATTAATTTGTGCAGTCTGGTAAGTTAATGTTCAAGAAAAAATATTAATTTTTATTAAAATATTCTATTATTTTATGTTAACGATTATTCATTTATTTCAGTGCTTTGTATGCAACATGTCTACCAAAATAAACCTATATTTCTATTAAAATAGAAGCTTTTGTTTTCTTGCGGCCCATATAAACTTAAACCTTGTTTATTTGGCCCATGTTAGCCTTTGAGTTTGACGCGCTTGGTCTACGAGAAAGGTCCAGTTCTGAGAAGAATGTTATTGGTATTTGAGGGGATTGCATTGAAGCTGTGGATTGCTTTGGGTAGTATGGTTGTCTTAACAATATAAATTCTGTCACCCTCTATCTTTTTATTGAAACATTTAGTCCATTTACATTTAAAATAATTATTGCCATTTTATTGTTTTTTTGGTTATTTTTGTTATTGTTCTCTGTTACTTTCTTCTTTACTTGGTCTCTTTCCTGTTGATTTACAGGCTTTCTTTAGTGTTTTGATTGAGTTTTTGTGCTTGCTTCAGCAGTGCATTTACTAAAATCGATTGGGTTTCTTTCTTTTTATATTTTTGTGTTTTTTAAAAAATGTTCTTAGTTTATGGTTACCATGAGGTCCATATATCCATCTATTTCTATAGCAGTCTGTTTTTAGCTGATAGACATTTAAGTTGAAACACATTTTAATTGCACTACATTTTTGCTTTCCTTCCTACTCTTCTTTAAAATTTATCTTTATTGTTGTATTATAGATGTCCCCATTTTTCCCCCATTGACCCCCTCCACCCCACACTGGTCCATGCCCCAAGCCTTTACCACAAACTATTATCCGTGTCCATGGGTTATGCATATATGCATATATGCATATAAGCCCTCTACTCTTTTCAATATATATTTTTGTTTTGTGTACTTATTTTTTGTAGTTGTAGTTAATTTTTCTATTTTTGTTTTTTAACCTTCATTTTAGCTTTTTTATTGTTTTTTAAATATATTTTTATTGATTTTAGAAAGAAAGGGAGAGGGAGAGAGAGATTGATTCTCTTTCATCATTGATGTTTCTTTGATCGACTGTCTCTTGCACATCCCCTATTGGGGATTGAGTCCACAACCCCGGCATGTGCCCTTGACCAGAATTGAACCTGGGACTCTTTAGCCTGTAGGCTGACACTCTATCCACTGAACAAAACTGGCTAGGCCTTAAGATGCACTCTTATTAGCGTTTACAGATGTGCCCTAGTTTCTAGGCCTAGTACATTAGATAGTAGCTAAGAATTTTGTTTTTAATTTTCAGAAGGACCACCTGAGAAGAAACCTGATTTGCTTTTCTCTGCTAATTTATATGTAGATTTAACCTTCAAAGAGCATGTAGAAGATTTGGCTGTGGTCTTAAATTTTATATTGTTTTATAACATATCAGCATAGTTTTTCTTTAGGTCTCTGGGTAGCATTTGGACTACACTTTACCAAATCTAAGTAAGGTAGAATATCCTTGTTTACATATCTATATCTTGGAACACATTCATAAATACAAAGATCTTTCTTATATTTACATAGAATGCATATTATAATTGTGTGTATATAACAAGTTTGTTCTCAAATGAATAGCTTTATATTTTCTTTTATTTAGAGATATATTTGTTTTTTGTTTAATTTTTCTGTTAAATTGCCTGTTGTTGTTTTTTTTCCTTCCTCCCTCTTAAAAAGAACAAACATGTCTATAGTTAGAGTTAGGGGTTTTGTTTTATTTTAGACCTGTTCCTCCCTAGGGACACTGCATTTCTGTTTCAGACAGTTGCAAAACGGACAACCATGAAGCTGGAGCTCTCTAGTCTGCCCACTGCATTCATTAAGAAGGATCTTCCCCGGTGGGGTAGCCTTTGGAAAGAATACACTTTTTATGGTTACTGATTAATGGTTCACAAAAGAGTCCATTAGTAAACCCTTTTGAATATTACTTTATTGAAAAACATTTTTAAAGATTCTCAAACTTATGCTCTGGTCAGTGTTGCTCAGTTGGTTGTGTATCTCCTCATGCACTGAAAGATTACTGGTTTGCTTCCCAGTTAGCACACATGCCTGGTTACGTTCTCAATCTCGGAGGGGGTGTTCAGGAGACAGCCAATTGATCTTCCCCTCTCATATCAATGTTTCTCTCTGTCCCTCTCCCTTTCTCTCTCTGTAAAATTCAATAAAAAAAAAAAATCTTTAAAAAGAATGATTCTCAAACTTATACTGGAAAATGCCAGGTCATTTTACAGTTTTTATTTGTACTTTAAGTAGCATATATTCAGCCTGGCTGTGTCATGGATATGGTGGTTTATTGTGAAAAGTCACTGTCAATCATATAGCAAGCCCAACTATATATATATAAAAAGAGGTAATATGCAAATTAGGCCAGGAGACCGTATTGATCATGACCAGCTCAGGAGGAGGGGCCTGTCACAGGCCCAGAGCCTGAGAGAACAACAGGCAGGGCAGCCAGTGCCCAGCCCCAGAGCCAGAGAGAACAACCCACAGAGGGTGCTGGAGAGGAGACACAAACCTGCAGGGTGGCTGAGTTTGATTCTGATCAAAGGGCATGTACCTAGGTTGCAGGATCCTACCTGGCCGGGGCCCAGGTCAGGGCTCATGTAGGAGGCAACCAGTCGAAGTGTGCCTTGCACATTGATGTTTCTTTCTCTCTGTCTTTTCCTCTCTCTTCCACACTCTCTGAAAATCAACAGGAAAATATCTTCATATAAGAATTAAAAAGAAAGAAAGAAATGTCATATCCTATGAAAGAGATTCTTGAAAATGCCTAAAGAAAGTTGTCATTTTTTTGTGGTGAAGGGACTGGATTCTGTGTTGATGAAAACATCTTGGTGGCTGTGGTGGCAACAGCCATGGGTGATGGGGGGTGATGCCTTACCCTGATCAGCCCGGTTGCCTCCCATCAGTAGGATATCTCCTGAGGGCTCCTGGACTGTGAGAAGGGTCAGGCTGGGCTGAGGAACTCCTCCCTCCCCCCTGCCCAGTGCATGAATTTCGTGCACTGGGCCTCTAGTATTTAAATAATTGCTTCAGCTAATTGTTTTTCTTTTAAATATAGGAATGAAGCATTGCTTTGATTTAATTTTGTTTTATTAATTCCTTAGGATGGCTGAAAGCAGTCCTTTGAACCAAACCAATTTATTCAAGCTATAACCAAGTGAAAAATTGATTTGACCTAATTATTTAAGAAATTGACTTCCCATGCACATTGTTTTTGTACTTCATGAACGTATATTAGTCTAAGTAAAGGCAGAGATAGTTTCTAAAATCTCATTATGAAAAATATACTTCAGAAATTAGTCTGGTAATTTTCCTTGGGGATTTTGTTTTGTAGGTTAAGTTTAGGTTAAGGAAAGAAAGAATGAAATAGTTATTTACTTGGTATTTCACTGCTCTTGGGCATGAATTAACAATTTCTGAAGATAATAAATACTAAATCCATAATATACTAAATAAATAATATACTAACAATATATAGTGGTACCTCAAGATACAAGTTTAATTCACTCCATAACCTTGAGGTGTGGGAAACTATGAGACGCTCTATATTCACTGTAAACTGGTGGATCGTGTGCAGCTGGCCAATCCTCGAGATTACTCCTATCTCAAATGTTGCCGTATTTCAAAGCAAAAATCGCTTGCTCGACAGCTAGTATCTCAAAAATCTCGTATGTTAGGGCACTTGTATCTCAAGGTACCACTGTATATACTAAACAATATATACTAACATACTAATGTTCAGATCTGCTAAAAGCTCTCATAAATCCTTATATTAGATAATCTTTCTTAATCTTTGAGGTGTGATTTCCCAGGAACACTATTCTTTTAGCAATTAAGCCTCCCTTACTCTCCCCATCATGGTAATTTAAAAGTTTTTAGGGAAATAAAGTATTTTCTCAACACAATAATGTAGGAACTTTTTTAAACTCACAATCAATTCTGGCATATAGTAGTCTGGTCAGTTCCTCATTTTGACTTATTGTAAGTTACCATTTTATGTTGTATATATTGTGCATCCTTTTTGAAGGATGCACAATATATACAACATAAAACAAAATATGCCTCCTAATATATACAACATAAAACAAATATATACAACAATATACAAAACAAATATATACAACATAAAACAAAATATGCCTCCTAATTTTCCTTCATGTTGCTTATTTTTATGATAAAGTACTTTACGATCTGGCAGAATATCCTATCTAATAAAGAAGGGATATGCTAATTGACCCTCACTCTGTCACAAAGATGGTGGTGTCCACAGCCAAAAGGAGGGAATATGCTCATTGACTGCCCCACCCTCAAAAATGGTGGTGCCCACAGCCACAAGATGGCAGTGCCCAGTCTCCTCAGCCCAGCCAGGACAGCAGGCATGCAGCAAGGCTGGGCCTGCTCCCAGGTGTGTTGGGTCTTGCTGCATGCCTGCTTCTGGAGTCCCCCAGCTTCTTCAACCCCCCCAGCTGCCCAGGGCTGGCCTAAGGCACAGGTAAGCCTTGGATGGCAGCTGCCCAGACACCCAGGGCTGTCCAAGGCTCAGGTAACCAGAGCTGGCCAAGGCTTGCACTGCTGGCAGTAGCAGCAGCAGAGGTGTGATGGCACATTGCCTTCCCTAATCACTGGGTTGCCTCCCATCCCTGAGGGATTCCCCTCTCCAGTGCATGCATTTTCATGCACTGGTCCTCTAGTCTATATATATATATATATATATATATATATATATATATTTTAAACCACATTATTTTATTTTATTTTTTAAAATATATTTTATTGATTTTTTTACAAAGAGGAAGGGAGAGAGATAGAGAGTCAGAAATATCGATGAGAGAGAAACATCCATCAGCTGCCTCCTACACACCTCCCACTGGGGATGTGCCCACAACCAAGGTAAGCGCCCTTGATCAGAATCAAACCCAGGACTCTTCAGTCCACAGGCCGACATTCAATCCACTGAGCCAAACAGGTTTTGGCTAACCACATTATTAACAGCGAATTAGATGAAGTGGAGACCACAAAACAAAGATAGATGCAGTGACAGCACCAAGAATAAGTGAGAAGCAGAGACCCCAGCAAAGAGTCCCAGACCCTTCCTGTGTCCTGTGGCTCACCCTTCCTGGGCTACCACCACTTTTCTTTTCTTTTTTTTTTCTTTTCTTTTTTTAAATTAAATCTTTATTATTCAGATTATTACATTTGTTTCTCTTTTTCCCCCTCCATAGCTCCGCTCCACCCAGCTCCCACCCTTCCCTCAACCCTTACCTCTCTCCCGTTGACCTCATCCATAGGTGTATGATTTTTGTCCAGTCTCTCCTTGTATACCCCTCACCCCTTTCCCCCTGAAAATTATCAGTCCACTCCCTTTCTGTGCTCCCAATTCTATTATATTCACCAGTTTATTCTGTTGATCAAATCTTCAATTCCCTTAATTTTCAGATTCACTTGATAGAGACATATTTATTGTTCATAATTTTTTATCTTTTACCTTTTTCTTCTTCCTCTTCTAAAAGAGTACCTTTCAGCATTTCATATAATACTGGTTTGGAGTTGATGAACTCCTTTAGCTTTTTCTTCTCTGTGAAGCTCTTTATCTGCCCTTCAATTCTGAATGATAACTTTGCTAGATAGAATATTCTTGGTTGTAGGTTCTTGCTGTTTATCATGTTAAATATTTCTTTCCACTCCCGTCTGGCCTGCATCATTTCTGTTGAGAAATCAGCTGACAGTCGTATGGGTGCTCCCTTGTAGGTAATGAACTGTTTTTCTCTTGCTGCTTTTAATATTCTCTCTTTGTCTTTTGCTCTTGGTATTTTAATTATGATGTGTCTTGGTGTAGTCTTCTTTGGATTCCTTTCATATGGGGTTCTGTGTGCTTCCTGGACTTGTAAGTCTATTTCTTTTACCAGATGTGGGAAGTTTTCAGCCATTATTTCTTTAAGTAGGTTTTCAGTGTCTTGCTCTCTCTCTTCCTCTGGCACCCCCACAATTCTGATGTTGGTACGCTTGAAGCTGTCCCAGAGGCTCCTTACATTATCTTCACGTTTTTGGATTCTTTTTTCTTCTTGCTTTTCCAGTTGAGTGTTTTCTGTTTCTTTATATTTCAAATTTTTGACTTGATTCTTGTCTTTCTCTAGTCTGCTGTTAGGTCTCTGTACAATATTTTTTAATTCAGTCAGTGTATGTTTAAATTTTAGTTGGTTCTTTTCTATCTCTAGTTGGGTCTTTTTCATCTCCTCTTGGGTCTCGCTAAATTTATCCATCTTTTCTAGGATATTCTTGTAAAACCTTGTAAGCATGGCTTTGAACTCTATATCCAGTAGTTTGTTTTCCTCCATTTCTTTTGTTTGTGATCCCTTCCCTTGACTCAGCATTTTCACTATGCCGGGAGAACTTCTGTGTTGGATTCAGCCTTATGATACCAGACTTGCAAAACTGCAGAAGCCTCTTTATTGAGCTTGGGATGGGTGGAGTCTCAGGGCTTAATGGACCACCTTGTCTTCCAGTCGACCCCGCCCTCCATGGCCCCTGAGTCTCACATGACTGGGTAATTGCTGGAGCAGTCCTTTGCTCGCGTGCTCTTGCAGTACCTCTAGACTGCTGCCTTTCCAGCTCCCCTGTGCTCCGGGACTATATGAGTCTGCATCCCCAGGGTTTCACCTGAAACTGGGGTTTAGTGAAGTTAGAAGTGGCGCAGTTGGGAGGGTCTGTCTCCCGCCCACTCTCGAAAGCCACCGGCACAATCAGCAGTTGGTCTTTTATGTGCAATGCTGTGTGCGTCACCAGACTTCTGATCTCTTGCAACTCCCCTAAATTTCCATGCACTTCTCCCTTTTCACAGTCCAAACTCCTCCCGTATGAGTTTCGGCTGGACCTCCGCTTTTTGCAACTCCTCTGGCTTTCTGTGAGTCCCTCTCTTTCCTTCTACTTGTAGAATTTCCACTCAACCAGCTTTCGGATGTTTCTGGATGATGCCTGTTCTGTCTTTTAGTTGTAGTTTTGAAATTGTTGTGTGAGGCAACAGTGTAGGTGTTTATCTATGCCGCCATCTTGGATTCTCCCTCTAGTCTATATTATAATCAAAGGAGAATTTTAGGACTGATAGAGATTTCTGGTAACAGTTTGATAGGTTTGATTTTTTAAAATTGATGAGAGAGAAAAAAAAAACCACATTGATTAGAATTATTGATTTGTTGTCCCACGTATTTATGCATTCACTGGTTGATTTTTTTTATGTATCCTGACCAGCAACTGAACCCTCAATCTTGGCATATCGGGATGATGCTCTAACCAAATGGGCCTGATATATTTAATTCTTACATTGAATTCATCTTTGTTTAGTTTTGAGTCCTTGTTTTTAAATGGATGTTGTGGATCCAAGGTTAGGAAAGAAATCATTGACATGGCATAGTTAATATTTCTACACTTTAAATTTACTTTTGGAATAGCTAGTTGAATTCTACAAGCTTCTTCAGAAATGTTTGAAATTTGTTGTTAATGAACCCTAGTTATTTTCTGAAGTTTTCTTATAGAAAATAAAAGAAGCCTTGTGATGGATTTATATATTTTTGTTTTAGTACTTTTTCTTTATACACACACACACACACACACACACACACACACACACGTGTGTGTGTATATATATGTATATAAATGTATGTGTGTATATATATGTATATATCATGTGTGTATGTGTGTATGTGTGTGTGTGTGTATGTATATGTATGTGTGTGTGTATGTACATGAAATTCGTGCATGGGGGGGATTTCCCTCAGCTCAGCCTGCACCCTCTCCAATCTGGGATACCTGGAGGGATGTCTAACCGCCCGTTTGAACATCCCTTGAGGGACCCCTTGAGGAATGTCCAATCACCCAATTAGGCCTGATCCCACTGGGATCAGGGCGGGAGGTGGTTGGACATTCCTCTCACAATCCGGGACTGCTGGCTCGCAACTGCCCTCCCATACTGGTCTGGTCTTCCCCAACTGTCTTCCCTTGCAAGCCTTGTCCCCCTCCAACTGTCCTCCCCTGCAAGCCTGGTCCCCCCCAACTGCTTTCCCTTGCAGGCCTGGTCCCCCCCCCTCACTCCCACTACCCTCTCCTGTAGGCCTGGTCCCCCCCAACTGTCCTCCCGGGCAGGCCTGGTTCTTCCCAACTGCCCTCCTCTTCTGTCCTGGTCACCCCTAACTGCCCTCCCTGCTGGCCTGATTGCACACAGTTGCCCTCCCCTGCAGGCTTGGGTCCCCCCCAACTGCCCTCCTCTGCTGGCCTGGTCATCCCTAACTTCCCACAGCTGTCCTCCCCTGCAGGCCATC
Source organism: Lasiurus borealis (assembly GCA_004026805.1). Classification (NCBI taxonomy): domain Eukaryota; kingdom Metazoa; phylum Chordata; class Mammalia; order Chiroptera; family Vespertilionidae; genus Lasiurus; species Lasiurus borealis. The sequence goes on along the minus strand of PVJN01023601.1, from coordinate 2,873 downwards.
TTGTGGTAGCCATCTTGTGGTGGCCATCTTGTGGTGGCTATCTTGTGGTGGTCATCTTGTGGTGGCCATCTTTGACCACATGGGGATAGCCATCCTGTGTCTTGGTGTGATGATCAATTTGCATATTACTCTTTTATGAGATATCAGAGGCCTGGTGCATAAAATTCGTGCACAGGGGTGTGTGTGCCTCAGTCCAGCCTGCACCCTCTCCAATCTGGGATCCCTTGAGGGATGTCTGACTGTCTGGGTCGGATTGGGCCTAAACGGTAGTCGGACATCCCTCTTGCAATCCAGGACTGCTAGCTCCCAACTGCTCACCTGCCTGCTTTCCTGATTGCCCCTAACCACTTCTGCCTGCCAGCCTGATCACCCCCTAACCACTCCCCTGCCAGCCTGATTGCCCCTAACTGCCCTTCCCTGCAGGCCTGGTCATGCCTAACTGCCCTCCCCTGTGGGACTGGTCATCCCTAACTGCCCTCCCTTGCAGGCCTGGTCCTCCACAACTGCTCTCCCCTACATGCCTGGTTCCCCCTGAGCTTCCCTTCCCTGCAGGTCCATTCGCCCTCAACTACTCTCTCCTGCAGGCCTGGTCCCTCCAAACTGTCTTCCCCTACTGGTCTCATCTCCTACATCTGCCCTCCCCTATAGACCTGATCCCTCCCAACTGCCCTCCTCTGCTGGCCATCTTGTGTTCACATGGGGGCAGCCATCTTGTGTGTTGAAGTGATGGTCAATTTGTATATTACTCTTTTATTAGATAGGATAGCATAATGTCTGTAACTTAAATAAAATAATTTAGTAAAGTATATGGAATGTTGATAATTGTTGAAACTGTGATAGATATATAGGGGTTTATTATAGTGTTATCTTAATGAAAATATTTATTATGCCTTGTCTGGTGTGGCTCAGTTGGTAAGAATGTAGTCCCATATACCAAAAAGTCATGGGTTTCATTCCCGGTACCAGTCCTGGTGCTTACCAGAGGCAGCCAATTGATGTTTCTCTGAGTATCTCTCAATCCCTCTCTTCCTTTTTCTCTAAAAAACAATGAAAAAATGTCCTTGTGTAAGGAAAATCCTATCTAATAAAGAGGGAATCCTATGTAATAAAGAGGACCATCACTCCATCACAAAGATGGAGGCACCCATAGCCAAATTCCCATAAGAAGCCTTAATGAGCAATCAGCAGGGACCATAGGCTATGTCCTCCCTCACCAGGCAGGACTTGACAGGGGATCTCAGGCCATGACCCCAACCTCAGCACCAGGCCGGGGGACCTCAGGCCATGTCCCCCATTCTGGCGCTGGGCCAAGGGCCCTGAGGCTCTGAGGGGCTTGACAAGGGTGGGACTGGCCAGGTTTAGATCTAGCCCAATGGGTCTGGGGGCCAGCCAGATCTGGGTCTCATGTGATTTTGAGGCACATGTAGGTGGGTGGTGACTTGACTCTGGGTCCCGTGTTGTGCCACAGACTCTAATAGGAGAAAGGTTTTCATATACATTTTACTAATTTTCTTTCATCTCTGACACTTCTATTATAGAGAAAGGGCAAATAGCAATATTAAATTATTTCCTCTAATTAATCCCCTTTTACTGTGCACGAATTTCGTGTACCATGCCACTAGTAAATAAATAAAATATGTATTTTATATTTTACATGTTTAGAAATTTTTATATAAGTTAACTTGAATTTGCATATACCCTGAAAAATGTATGTGTAGGTGGTATGTGGGTGGGAGGTGGTGGGTTGCATGGTTAAAGGAATTTTTGTTTTTATTGCTGATTATGTTCATTTTAGTAGTAGTACTTTCTACATTTTCTAAGTTGAAGTTCCTTCTGCTACTTGAAAATAAGTTATTTTCACATTCTGATTTCAAATAGCAATCCCTGGTGACATGTGCCACTGATATTCATGTAGTAACAAATTGAGTTTCTTTACCAGTTGATTTGTGATTGTATGAAGACCTGGTTGGACCTTTGGTACTAGTTTGCTAGCCAATCTGACAAACCTCTTACTTTAAAATTATGAACAGAAAAAGCAAATGGGGGAAAACACACAGAAAACAAGAATTTATGTTTATAAAATGACTGAAGGGGGGAAGTAAGTTACACAATTAGTTTGAGATGCAGAGCAGCAAATCAGAGCAAATAGCTGCCTACAGGGACCTATCTGTGGAATATGAAAATGCATCAGGGTAACCTACATTTTGTTCCACCAAGAAATTTGCTGCTGACTATCGGGGTGACTCATTCCTATGCTGGAGAGTGAGGTAATGCTCTTGTAAGGGTTGATGTCATCTCTCCACCTGAACTGAATGCATGTACTCTTCCTGTGGCTTTCAAGGAAAAACCATCTGCTTTCACATATGTAGTCTGCAAAATTCACAGAGTGGTACAAAGGTTAGTATATGTGTGTATAAGTTATAAGCGGCCAGTTAGTAAAGAGCAGGGCTTTAAGGGTGAACTTTTAAAATCATAACCCAGAAATATGAATTAGCATTGAATCATAATGCTTTTCTGTTTTTTTTAAATTAAATCTTTATTATTCAGATTATTACATTTGTTTCTCTTTTTCCCCCTCCATAGCACCCCTCCACCCAGCTCCCACCCTCCCTCTGCCCTTAGCTCCCTCCCATTGATCTCATCCATAGGTGTATGATTTTTGTGCAGTCTCTCTCTGTACACCCTTCACCTCTTTCCCCCTAAGAATTAACAGTCCACTCCCTTTCTGTGCTCCTGATTCTATTATATTCACCAGTTTATTCTGTTGATCAAATTTTTAGTTCACTTAATTTTTAGATTCACTTGTTGATAGATATGTATTTGTTCATAATTTTTTGTCTTTTACCTCTTTCTTCTTCCTCTTCTAGAAGAGT
>PVJN01023600.1:10362-32203 GCA_004026805.1 Lasiurus borealis | reverse complement strand
GTAATTATGAAAAGATCGCAAAACTGTCTATAAGCTTGAGGGCTCATTTTCCTGCTCCTCTTCTTATCTATTATATTTCAGTGGACTTCCATAATCCCACATGTTTACATCTGTCTCTGCCTGGGAGCTCCAGCTACTGCCTGGGATGCGTTAAACTAGAAACATATGGCTGATACAGTAATTCTCACATACTTCTTTTTCTCTGGGTGGTTAGCAAGTTTTAAATTAACACCTGCAGTTGGATAATTATTTTCCTTCCTTTTGCTGTTCTTGCAATGCGCTTCAGGAACTTTCTCCTCCATTGCCACAGACCAAGAGAATTAGGATGAAGGATGAAGTGACCTCGATGTTATACTCCACAAACAAAGAACACAATCTGGGAGATGGTATGTGCTCAATAAGCATGTGCTGAGTGACCAGAAGAAAGGTGGAAAGGAAAGGAGTGGGAAGGGGTTGAAGATAGCTGCCAATGGGAAGGCAAGCTGCAAGATAGTGCGTGATTGAGAGAATGAAAGGAGAGTGTGTGGACATATGGGGAGTGTCTATTTGTGAGTGAGGGACAGCTATATTCCGAGGGACTGTTGGGGACTGCTGGACCAGGCTCCCCTGACCGAGCAGCCTCCACTGCTGTTGAAATTTCTCCTGGAGCAGCAAGCTCTGCTGCAGAGACCACACCATCTTGAAGGGGAGAGTGCCTGTCATTGGAAGCCTAGCCTTACCTTCAATCAGGAAGAATTGGATACCTCCTGGGACCCTACAACTACAACACCATGGACCAGCTGCAAACCCACAAACACCGGATCTCAAGTAGCACAAATATGTAGACTCAGATGAGCTTTACACCTTCTCACGAAAAGGTCAGATTTTTCCCAGAAAAAGGTGAGGTCTGCAATCCAGGCTGAAGGGAGAAACACATGCAGCAGGATCTAGAAGTTCAGAGGAAGTCTGCACCCCACAAAATCCATAAACATTGGGGCTAGTGTAGTCTGTGAATGTGGAAGAGGGTCCACAGGGCTGCTGACAGAAGGGAACTGTAGAAATCAACCCATTGCTTGGCAGGGTACAAAAGGGCAGCCTGAAGCTTTACCAGTAAACTGGCTGTGCTGTGCCAAGGGAAACGATGTACACAGAGATGTGAGCAGTGTCCCAGGCAGTGTGCACTTACTCTGGCTCTTTTTTTTTGTCTTTAAATCCTTGTTTTTGATTACTAAGCCCAGTACATAGGATCACCCAATGAAAAACACTCTCAGTGACTGCAGGGGAAAGTTGTTTTTGTGGAACCTGAGGATCAGAGCGAGGAGAACCAATCAGAAAACCCTCAAACTAGTATTAAGTGCAGCAGAGAAAACAAATTCTAAATACTTGGTAGAGGGGACTTATAGCTCTGGATGTCAAAACAGAAACATTGCCACTCAGGGGTTGAATCACAAACTGACTCTTGTGTAAATACACCCACAGGTAGCCTGAGTAACAAAGAAATACTTCCTGATTGAAAACAAGATTGTGGCTTACGACACAGAGGAATGCAGGGAACGTCAATACTGTCCTGAGAGGAAACAGGTGTGTCAAACAGAACAGTAGAAGAAGTGAATGACCTTCACTACTGCACACTTTTATTTTTTATCTTTTACTTAAGAAACTATTTTTTTTCTTTTTTTCTCACTTGATTTTACATTTTTAATTATTATATTTTAATTTTTAATCAGTATTATTACTTCTAGTATTTTACCCTTTCTAAAAGTTTCATTTTATTTTCTCTATTTTATTTTATTTTGGGGTTAGTGTTCTACATTCTATTTTCATTTTTCTTTTAGCATCATTTTACTCTATCTCAACTTTACCTTTATGCCAACACTCTCTTCCTCACTTTTCCCCTTTTTCAGCAGCATAGATGGAACTGGAGAGCATTTTGCTAAGTGAAATAAGCCAGTCAGTGAAAGAAAAATACCACATGATCTCACTCATTTATGGATAATAAAGAACATTATAATCTGATGAACAAAAAGATAGATACAGAGGCAGAGAAGCATTGAACAGACTGTCAAATTATAGTGGGAAGGCTGGCAGGGGGGTGGGGGGTGTAAGAGATCAACCAAGTGGGGAGTAAGAGACCAGCCTTCCCCCGCTTCATGGTGGGGGTACCCACTGGGGTGCCTAGCTAGCCTGGGTGAGAGGGTGATGGCTGTTTTCAGGCTGGCCACAGACCCTAGTGACCCAGCTCCCAGCCCCTGCTTTTTTGCTTTTTTTTTTTTTTTTTCAGCTCCTTCTTGAGCAGAGGTCAGGGCTACCTGGAAGCAGATATCTGGGATTTATTTATCTTCTATAAGTGAAACTTTGTAACCTTGAACAGAGGCCAGGACCAAGCTTGGCTTCCTCCATTGCTGGGAACAACCCAGGCCTCCTGCTTGCTCCAGCTCCATGGCCATCCCCATCTTGGTTGGGTTAATTTGCATACTCACTCCTGATTGGCTGGTGGACGTGGCTTGTGGGCACAGCAGAAGTGCAGTCAATTTGCATGTTCCTTTCTATTAGATAAGATACTTTATGGGTGGGGTCTGGCCAGGGGAAGGGACATGGGTGGTTGGCCAGCCTGCCTGCTGGCCGAACTCCTGGTCTAGGGGACAATTTGCATATTGGCCTTTTATTGTATAGGATATACACTCAGTGGCCAGATTATGCATTCAGAGATCATAATAATCTGGTTTCTCGGTGTAGAAGAGGATCAGCAGATGACAGAGAATTGGGACACAGAAGAGGATGCCAACTGGCCTAGGTTGGAGATGTTTCCCTTGGCTGATCCTGAAGGAGAGTTTCACAAGTTCCCTGGTGAAGGGGGACTGGAAGTTTTAACATCACCTCTCTGTATTCTTTGTAGTTTTTGTATATCTAATAATGATTAGGTCATCCTTTCGGTAAGCTATAGGTATTTCATTCTAAGCATGGATTCCATCATCTTACCTAACCCATTTGTCCTGCTGACGTCTGAGTCAGCTGGTAACTAGGCGTTAGGATACATTCACCCACAGCAACGCTGTTACGGAAGGCGCCTGGGGAAGGCTCCATCTGGTGTCGCCCATGTTGCCTTTGCTCTTTGACTAAAGAACCACATTTTCTTCTTGTTCCATTTCGTTTCATCTGGAGTCTAATGAACAGGGAGGTCACAAGCCTTGTTTTCCTTCTAAAACCTACTTACGCTGTTGGTGGGAAGAGGGGAAAGCCTTTGCTAACAGCTAGTATCATCCTGTGTGTGGCAGGAGTAAGGAGGGAGGCATCTTTCTTCACTGTGAACACTGCACTTCTCACTCTCAGCACTAGGACTTGCTGCTGCTGGCGGGGCTGCACCCGAAGCAGCATGGTGACATTCTCCAGAGGGGTGGGGGTGGAGTCTCACCTGAGAGGCTGCCTCTTCCATGAGTGATGGGAAGATATTGCAGTTGGGGTTACCGCAGTCTGACTGTAATCCCTTAACACACAGGGTGAGGACAGAGTGTCTCCATACCCACTCCTGAACTTTCAGGGCTGGGCCCTGTGCTTTTAGGAGGCAGGGGGTGGGGAGCTCTCTGATAGAAAGCTTGCTTGACTGGGCTTCAAACCCGGGCACAGTTGATGTTCCTCGTTACTGTGGAGCTCGACCTTTGCAGCCAAGACTCAAGGAGCCCCGGGCAGGAGAGCAAGAGCAGGATCCACTCTGCCCATGGAACTCTGAGCATCTTTATTTAAGACACTGGGTTTCTGTAAATGGTTTTCCTTGGGAACAGAGAGGAATAAGAAAGAACAGAGCGAGCAGAAATATAAAGTTTGAAGACAAAACGAATATAATATATATATATATTGCATGTTTGACATCGTGGAGAAAATTTTGAAAATAATTTGGGGTAAAGCCGTCAATCAGCTGAAGGGAAGGAAGGAGTTTTAATTAGAAACGAAAGGCCTCTTTCTTCCTGTCTCCTGCTCTCCACCTCAGAGTCACCAAAGTGGTCTCTGTGGGACATTGGAAGCTCATATCTCCTCTCCATGACGTAGCCCCCTCTGCATAAGGAGGGAGTTAAACTAGATGATCTCTCTGAGGTCCTTTCTGTCTTAATCTTCTGTCCTCCAAAGAGAAAGTAGGAACAGGGTGATGGAGAAGAAGGACCCACGCAGCCATAGGGGGAGGTCGGCTACACCCACTTAAGACTGAGAGAAAGTTTCAGGCCACAAGTGCAACTTCAGCAACTGTTAGAACATGAAACACTCCATCCCTGCCACTGGTAAGGAGCACTCCCCAAGGGTCCCGAGTCCTTCCCCTCAACAACGTGGGCCTCTTTAGACCTTCTAGAATCTAGCACAAGAAGATAACTTGTGGCAGTGTGTGTGTGTGTGTGTGTGTGTGTGTGTGTGTGTGTGTGTGTGTAGGTGGAAGCAACCAGGATTCTGCTCCATCTACAAGGATTTCATCAGGTGTTTGGTCAGTTCCTGGCCCTCCACTGCAATCCAGGGAGACAATTTGAAAGAGAAAAACCTTGATGGCAGGGGTAGGTGGAGGGAAGGGAAGGGGAAGAGAAAGGAAGGGAGGGAGTCAAGGGGAAAGGATGGAGGGAGGAAGGAACTGTAGATCATCCCTGAAAAAAAAAAAATGAGGTCTGAATGTCTTGGTTTCTTCTTTTGGCAAAAAATATGCCCTGGTCTGATTTTGTTGACTAATTCAGCGCAATTCTGCTCTGTGCATTTTAGCAAAACCCTGCCTCCTTTAGGGACTTCTCTGAGACTTCTGTAGTGAAATCCTGGCAGTGCAGTGGTTATGACTTGAGGTCTCTTGTAAAATGTCCTCTGATGTGGTGAATTTCATAAATGGTGGTACGCACCCTTGCATCTGGCTTTTACATTCTGGAGAATAAGCTCTCAGGCTGTTACTGGCAAGATAAAAGAAAGATTTCAATCAAGAGACAAAGTGTAGCAAAGTAAGTAAGAATTTATTGGCTGCAAAAAAAATATATACTTAGGACAGTGAGACAAGGAAGGGCATAGAAGAAATAAAGGAGAGCCTAGGCTTTGGAGACAGGTTGAGGGGGTTAGCCCAGAAGCTTCCACTGTCCATTGCTCCCCTGGTTGCAAGTCTCTTGAGGTCCTTTAAGGGGAAGAAAGAGGAATGGAATAGCTCGTAGGTGTGCCCTGGGGGAGAGCATGAGCTGGGTCCTTCATCCTGAGTGAATGTATCTCTCTTGCAGATAGAAATCTTAGGGGAGCCCTCAGGACAGGGTCTCAATAGACTAGTCATCAGCTTTCTAGATGTGCTTTTTCAGGTTTCCACTGATTGGTCGATGCCATTAGTCGGAGTCATTAGTCAATGCAGCTGGTCCTGAGGCAGCCACAGCATTCATTACCTGTCTGGTTTTGCTGCTTTTCTGGGCCTGGAGCTGGAATACAATTGAGGCCTAGGTGTTATCTTTAGGGAGAAAAAGATCAGGGGTCTAAATGGAATGACCAGTGATATGAAAGATGAGGGGTCCAAACTGCATGAGCAGTGATATGCTAGGGGAAGATAGGTTACCTTGGGGATGAAGTTCTTGTTTTCCCAGTTTTTCCCCTTGCTAGGCATCTGGGGCTTTCTGCCTTGGTGAGTTTTTGTATCTGGCCCATCGTCCTTGCTCTGCTCATGTCTGTCTAAGTGCCTGTAACAAGGCTAGTATTTCCCATGGGTTCCGAGGAACCCACAAGAGGCCCTGGTGTCCTGCTTAATCTCCCAGAGCAGATGCTCCTGACTTTGTTCTCCGACTCAGAGGGAAATGAACTCTTTATGGTGCCATTAGCTGCCCGACCTGTGCCAGGGCCAGATCTCAATCTCAGGACAAGTTAGGATGGTGTCAGGGATCAGATGAAAGGCTTTGGAGACCTGATTCAAACCAAGGGTGACCAACCTTCCTGGCTTCCCCAGAACTGTCCTGGTTTTAGCGCTGAAAGTCCTGTATCCTCCCCCCCACCAACTCCCTAGTCCCAGATGGTTGATCACCCTGTCCTAGGTTTGTCACTTCATAGCCGGTAATTTAACCTCTCTGAACCTTAATGTCCTCACCTGTGAGATGAGGATAATGACACCCTCATAGGATATTTGAGGAGTAAAATTGATATCTACTCAAAGATTATTCAGAAAGAAAGGAGAGGGGCAGGTGATGAAAAGGATGTCTTTCCGCTTCTGCTCCAAAAAAAAGGAATAGCTGCCTCCTCTCACCAATGTGTTTCCTGAGACCTCCCTTAAGATTTTCCAAGTGTAGGTGTTAAGGACAGCACTTGAGGATTCTAGAACAGTCTTCAGAAAGCCTGGCAGGCCCTGGCTCATGCAGATGGGTGGATTAAGGACTCTCCAGGCCCTGTGATTATCTGATTAAGGACAAATAGCAGAAGCAGCTGCCTGCTTGCCAAAGTCACTTTTAGCAGCTACTTCTTGGGAGTCACAAATAAGGGATTATGGGGCCTTTTATTTTCAGAGTCTTTGTTGCCCCTCAGCTATTGTCTGCAGAGATGCTTAACTAATAGCCTTGTTCTGACTGACTATTTGCCACTAACTACTGCTTCAGGGCTGAAAAGGGAAAAAATAAGTCAATTTTCCAAAGGACTCCCTTGCAAGGCATTTGCAGCGCAAGCAAGGGTGGATTTCACAGGCATCCGAATCCCCGCAGTACAGGCAGAGGGCTGTCTTGGAGACCAGAAGTGGCAAGCAAGAACTCCAATAACAAAAAGGGAGGGGAATTACTTATTCAAATGCCCTGATCGAAGAAGGCCTGAATCCAAGACACCATAGAAAACAAGCGGCAGGCTGATAAGGAGTATTTGGAACATGGAGGTCTCAAAAGGATCTAGGCCTTTTCTGAGTGGAATGAAATGATGGGGGGAAATGGTCCTTCATAATTGAACAGAGCTATGTCAGCACTAACAACAGGAGGGGGCTCTTAGTAGGAGGACGCCAAGGGCTGGGGATTATTTAAAGTGCACATATCTCCACCATCCCAGTCTTCCCGGCCCCTGCACACATAAAGTAAGAATCATTAGAATTAGTGCCAGATTCTGATTGAAAATAGAAATCTTCAAAAGTTGCAAATCCAACATGCAAGACTCTGGGACCAGTGATTACTAACTAGTTCATGTCCAAGGCAGCTGATGCACAATTTTGCATAATCAGGGCAAAAAGGACTCTCCAATCAGGAATTCACTGATTTACATAAACATCAGTGTGATCAGCGGATTCCACTCCGATGGTGCCTGCTTCCCATTTACATTCTAAATTAACCATGCGGCAGAATGCCAAGGAGAGCAACACTGCTGAGTCTTGGTGACACACAAAACTTCCCTCCAGACTCTGGGGACATTTGCAAAATAGATGTTTCTAGGCTACCAAATCATCTTTTCCCCTGTGCTTCCCACCCTTTTAAAAAGAAAATTAAATTCTGAAACAGCTCATTTAAAAGTCAAGAAATTTGATTATCAGAGTATTGCATTAAGGCATGCCTATTAGACACTGCTGCATAATAAATCACCCCAAAGCTTCGTGACTTCAATCGACCACAATCACCTTATTGTCTGTCCTCATTTCTGTGGACAGGAATTTAGGAAGCCTCAGTGGGAAGATTCTGGTCTGGAGTCTGTGATGTGGGAGCTAGAATAGCAGACAGGCTGAGCAGCTGCAGTCTTGCTGGGTCTCTCTCCAGGTGGTCTCTCCATAAGCACTGATTGGAGCTTCCTCACAAGATGGCAGCCACAGGTAGTTAACTGCTTCAGGGCAAGCATTTCAGCTCCCAAGGCAACAGCTGCATCAACTCTTAGGACATGGCCTCAGAAGCCATGTAGCATCGCTGCTATGGCATTGTGTTGGTTACAAGTAAGTCACAAACCCACCGAAATCCAAGGTGAATTAATCTTACTACTTAATGGAGAAATGGTGAGGTTCTGGAAGAGAAGTGTAGGATGGAAGACCTTGTGGCCACCTTTAGAAAGCACGATATGCCAGAAGGTATAAATAACAGAAGGTATAAATAATATATTAAGCTAATAAATTTCTAAAAGTACTGAAGAATATTATCTTAGCTACCTTTAACCTCTTCTTTCCCATGTTACCCCTGATTCTCTAGGATACAGTGTGCTAGATTCATTTGCTAAGGCTGCCATAAAAAGGACCACAAACTGAATGGTCTAAATAACAGGAATTTATTGTTTCACATTTCTGGAGGCTAGAAGTCTGAGATTTAGGTGTCAGCAGGGTTGATTCTCTCTGAGGCGGCGAGAGAAAACTGTTCCATGCACCTCCCCTGGCTTCTGGCACTTTGCTGGCCATCTTTGATGTTCCACGTCCTATAGAAGCATCACCCCACTCTCTGCCTTCACGTCATGTGTTGTTCTGCCTGAGTGCCTGTCTCTGTGTCAGATTTCCTTTACATATGAATCCAGTCACCTTGGATTAGGTCTACTCCAGAACGACCTCATTTTAACTAACCACATCCACGACGACACCGTTTCCAAATGAAGTCACAGTCTGAGGTACTGAGGATTAGGACTTCGACACAGGAATCTTGAGGGGAAACAAGTCAACCCATAACATGCTTCTTCTTTCCTGAAGGAAGGAGCTTCTTATATACATACATATGTTATTTTTGTTGATTTCAGAGAGGAAAGGAGAGGGAGAGAGAGATGGAAATATCAATGATGAGAGAGAATCATTCATTGGCTGCCTCCTGCATGCCCCCTACTGGGGATAGAACCTGTAACTTGGGCGTGTGCCCTTGATTAGAGTCGAATCTGAGACCTTTCAGTCCACCGGCTGACAGTCTATCCATGAGCCATATCAGCTAGGATGGAAGGAGCTTCTTTTGATACAGTTTCTGAGAGAATGAATGGGGGAGCAGGGCCCAATCTCAGCTAAAAGTTTCAAAGTTCATGTCTGTCTTCTTCTTTCCATGGTCCTTTCCAGTCTCTCTTACCTACCAAACACCTTTTTTAAAAATTAAGCACAGATTTTCATAAAGGCTATTAATGCCATCAGAGTAGTTTAGGATTAAATACCCTTCTTATTAAAATGTAGTTAGCAGGGGAGAATCCAAGATGGCTGCATAGGTAAACACCTACACTGCCGCCTTGCACAACAATTTCAAAACTACAACTAAAAGACAGAATGGACATCATCCAGAACCACAGGAAAGTTGGCAGAGTGGAAATTCTACAACTAGAAGGAAAGAGAGGGGCTTATGGAGACCCAGAGGAGGTGTAAAAAGCTGATGTACGGAGACAATCTAGTGGAGAGAGCGGGTGATGGCAAACCTGGCTGCCTTTCTCTGGCGGGAGGGAGACAGAGACTCTCAAAGGCATTGAACTCCTTGCCCTACGACATTGAACACCAGATCCAGCTGAAACTCATTTGTGGGGAGTTTGGACTGTGAAGGGGAGAGGTGCATGGAGGTTTAGGGGAGTAGCAAAAGATCAGAAGTCTGGTGGCGCGCAAAGCATTTCATGAGGAGGACTGACTGCTGATTGTGTCGCTGGCTTTCAGGACCCTCCCAGCTGTGCCACTTCTGACTCCACTGGGCCCCAGTTTCGAGGAAAACCCTGGGGACCCAGACTCGTGTGGTCCCGTAGAACAGGGGAGCAGGAAAGGCAGCAGTCTAGAGGCACTGCAAGAGCATGCTCGCACAGGGACTGCTCCAGCTATTACCCAGTCACATGAGACTCAGGGGCCATGGAGGGCGGGGCCGACTGGAAGGCAAGGCAGTCCCTTAAGCCCTGAGACTCCACCCATCCCAAGCTCAACAGAGAGGCTTCTGCAGTTTTTCAAGTCTGGTATCATCAGGCTGAATCCAACACAGAAGTTCTTCCGGCATAGTGAAAATGTCCAGACAAGGGAAGGGATCACAAACAAAAGAAATGGAGGAAAACAAACGACTGAATATAAAGTTCAAAACCACGATTATAGGTTTTTCAAGAATATCCTAAAAAAGTTGGATAAAGTTAGCAAGTCCCAAGAGGAGATGAAAAAGATACAACTAGAGATGGGAAAGGACCAACTAGAATTTAAACATACACTGACTGAAATAAAATATATTATTCAGAGACCTAACAGCAGACTAGAGGAAGGCAAGAATCAAGTCAAAAATTTGAAATATAAAGAATCAGAAAACAACTGGAAAAGCAAGAAGAGAGAAGAATCCAAAAATGTAAAGATAATGTAAGGAGCCTTTTGGGACAGCTTCAAGTGTACCAACATCAGAATTGTGGGGATGCCAGAGGAATAGAGAAAACAAGATACTGAAAACCTATTTAAAGAAATAATGACTAAGAATAGCAAGAACCTACAACCAAGAATAATCTATCCAGCAAAGCTATCATTTAGAATTGAAGGGCAGATAAAGAGTTTCACAGAGAAGAAAAAGCTAAAGGAGTTCATCAACTCCAAATCAGTATTATATGAAATGCTGAAAGGTACTCTTTCAAAAAAGGAAGAAGAAAAAGGTAAAAGCCAAAAAATTATGAACAACAAATACATATCTATCAACAAGTGAATCTAAAAATTAAGTGAATTAAAAATTTGATCAACTGGTGAATATAATAGAATCAGGAGCACAGAAAGGGAGTGGACTGATAATTCTCAGGGGGAAAGGGGTGAGGAATATACAGGGAGAGAATGGACAAAAAGCATACACCTATGGACTCATCAGTGAGAGGGAGGTAAGGGCAGAGGGAGGGGTGAGAGCCAGGTGGAGGGGAGCAATGGAGGGGAAAAAAGAGAGACAAATGTAATAATCTGAATAATAAAGATTTAATTTTTAAAAATGTAGTTAGCAAATGTTGGTTATGGAGTCACATTCCTTCCCAAATTTTCTATAGTCCTAATGCCCCTGATTATATAACTTCAAATTGCTAGGATTTTCCAAGACTTTGTCCTCCCTGTAACCCAGAGCTCACATATCCAGCAAGTTAACTCATTAAGGAGGCTCAAAGAGCAACTTATTGACTCTGAGGATTCAAGATTGTCTTCTCTCAGTATCATATAGGCATTAAAATGTTTACTTTTGTTGGAGGTTTGAAGTGAACAGGAAAAAAGACAGGCACATCCTGCTGTCTCATTAAGGAAACCACACGGCTTTGGCTTTCTTGTCCTAGCACTTACCTTGCATTTGACATTTTCAAAATGCTGTTCGATCATTAAAGCACCAAAGTGACCTGCACCAGGTGACATAATAAATCAGGAGCAGACCCAGGTGTCAGCTGTCTCATGACCAAGCACTTTGTCCTGTGCAAGTCATGTCCCTTTCTCCTCTTTCCAGAAGCGAAACATCTACTTTTTCTTTTGCTTTGCAAAGAGAGCAGCAAGAAAGACAGGAGTTAGCAGGTGCCCAGCAAACTCGGATGATGCTTGGCAGATATCCACTGGGAGCAGGCTTGTTATTATTATTTGTAAAACACTCCCTAGAGCAGTGGTTCTCAATCTTTAATACAATTCCTCATGTTGTGGTGGCCCCCAACCGTAAAATTATTTTCATTGCTACTTCATAACTGTAATTTTGCTACTGTTATGAGTCGTAAGGTAAATATCTGTCTTTTCCGATGGTCTTAGGCGACCCTGCTAGCGGTCCCTCCAGAGCAGTGGTTGACAAACTCATTAGTCAACAGAGCCAAATACCAACAGTACAATGATTGAAATGTCTTTTGAGAGCCAAAAATTTTAAACTTAAACTTCTTCTAATGCCACATCTTCAAACTAGACTCACCAGGCCGTGGTATTTTGTGGAAGAGCCACTCTCAAGGGGCTCTTGTGAGCCATGGTTTCCGACCACTGCCCTAGAGGGTCCCAGAAATCTTAAGGGGAGCCTTTAAAATCTGAAGCCCTGAGTCAGCAGCTGGACATCCCTACAGAATCTCTTTTGTACCCACTGGGCTCTGTCCCAGGGCCAGATCTCAGGCTAAGGACAAGATGAGATCTGAGATATTCCGGTCACATGAACAATAGTGGAAAAGGTATAGAAGGTGTTCCTTCTAGTCCTGGAAAACTAATCTTGATCATAGGATCTATTAAAAAGAAGCCTCCTGAAATTTGGTGTAGAGTTTGGTGGAGTCTTAAGCCAATAAACAAAAATTACAACCTTTAGGGACTTAGCTTCATTCTAGGAAGGTGCTATAGGATAGAATCCCAGATACCTTATATGGCTGCCTCCCAGGAAGAATGGGAGACTCCATGATGCCCTTTATTATTTACAAAGTTCTAATTTTTTCCTCTGGTGAGAGAAAATTGCACGTAATTGGTTGGTTCAATACTTGAATGGAGGGAAATCAAAGGCATGCAAATTACTTGATTTAGTCTACTTTAAGATGCCATCCTGTGTAGCATTTACTCCTAGGCAGGCCAAAGAAGCAAAAAGCAAACCCAAATAATGTTCTCCTTTCCTGAGATACCAACCATAGTCTTTTCCCTGCTTTTTTTTTTATTATTATTATTTAGTTATTTGCTTTAAAGTTGGGTTTCCACTCAGTGTAAGTATAACTAGTAAGGTATGTTTCACTTTGATTATATAATAGTCATGTAGAGCAACATGTGAGCAAGAATACAAGTTGAAGCTTCTCTTTTCTAATCAAAATGTTATTTTGATCCTAAATTCTAAGCACAATGATCTAAGCATTTAAGTCTCTTTTCATTATCATTTACAAGAAACATTCTATTTCTCATTTCATCTTGGCTTCTAGGAACCTCAGAGCCAAATTTAGTGCTCAATTTTACTTGGCATCCTTATTTTAGGTTTTCAGGTATAATATGTTTACATTCACAATGTTTATTATTTACCCATAGCTTAATGATTTTATTTTTTAAAGAGTTGTTTTAGCCTGGCTGGTGTAGCTCAGTGGTTGAGTGTCAGCTTATGAGGGAGCTAAACGTTCCATTTCCAGTCAAGGAAGATGCCCTGATTGTGGGCTTGATCCCCAGTGTGAGGCATGTAGTAGCAGCCAATCAATTATTCTCTTTCACATTGATGTTTCTCTCTCTCTCTCCCTCCCTTTTCTCTCTGACATCAATTAAAAAAAAATTTTTTTTTTCTAAAGAAAGAGTTGTTTTACTACAGGGAATGCTTTGCAGCAAAGAAAAGAGAGAAGATGATCAGTTGGTCCAAGAACCTTTGGTGCATGGTGCGCATGTGAAGATGCTCAGTGGCTACAGAGACCAGCGGAGGATGGAGAGTCAGAGATTGTTTGTAACAATATTCCCCAGTCACCAGGCTTTGGCAATCATCCACGACCCCTCCAGTTCCCTCGCTCCCAGACCCAGTCACCAAGGCCTGGGTTCTGCTCTAGTGATGTCGCTCACACCCCTTCCATTCCGTTCATGCCTTATGCTAACACTTCAAGTTCTCATACCTCATGTCTGGATCATTTCAAAAGCCTCTTAACTTGTCTCTCAGCCTGAATATCGCTAAGTCACCCCTCCTGTAGCCACCACATTACTCCTAAAAAGACGACTTCCACCATATAATTTCACTGTTCAAAACCACCCAATGTCCACCGAATACAGTTATTTTTTAGAATGACATCTAGATCCCTTCTTTATTGAATCCCTTCTTCATTGACACACTGCTCCTTCAGGACTCCTCTCAGAATACCAAGAGTTAGCCAAAATTGTGTCCTTGTTATTCCTTAACCATGCTAACTCCTTTCCCACTTCCAAGCCTTTACCTACACCATTCCCCATGCCTGGCACACCCTCCTCCAGTCTTCAATATTCTGTGTGTCCATTATAAACCAACTTGGCTACCCTCTCTGCTCTGATACCCTCCTTCCTCGCTTCTGGGGAAATGGAACTTCTCCCTTATCTAAGTTACACCATTCATTTGACACTGCCTTATATTATAAATTCACCCTTTTTGGTATATGTCCTGCTTTCCCTGTGACATTGTGACCGTTCTACAGCCAAAGGAATGGAGACAGATGCTGGGAGGGCTCTGACATGGGAGGTGGTTGAACAGCCTGGTGGTTATACTTGTTGGCTCAGGAATCAGACAGGCTGGATTTGAATCACAGCTCTGTACTAAATTATACTATGCAATGCTTACTAAGACATCTTATTTCTCAGCATCCACATCTGTAAAATGGGGGAGGGGGGATGTTATTGTGAGGATTTGATGAATTAATATGTAGAGAGCCTTTTCCCAGGGCCTCAAATATAAATAAATCTCAATTAATATTAGTTATTATTTCCTTCATTATCAGATAAGAAGAAAGAGTTTATGATGTCTAGACTCCACAAAAATTACCTTGTTTAGTCCTAACCAGTTTGGCTCAGTGGATAGAGAATCAGCCTTTGGACTGAGGGTCTGGGTCCCATTCCAGTCAAGGGTACATACCTCAGTTGCAGGCTCAATCCCGGGCCCTGGTCAGGGCATGTGCAAAAGGCAACCAATTGATGTGATGTATTTCTCTCACATTAATGTTACTCTCTGCCTCTCCACATCCCTTCCACTCTCTAAAAATCAATGGAAAAATATCCTGAAATAGGGATTAAGAAAACAAACAAACAAAAATTACCTTATTTCATTTATATGACAACACTGTTAGGTAATAGGATGTCAGAGCTATGGAGCCATGACCAGCCCAGAACTACCAAATCAGGACTTTTATTTTTTTTATTTTTTTTAAATACCTGAAGTTTGTTTTTTTTGTTTTGTTTGTTTGTTTGCTTTTTAATATATTTTATTGATTTTTTTAAAGAGAGGAAGAGAGAAAGATAAAAAGTCAGAAATATCGATGATAGAGAGACATCGATCAGCCCTCTCCTGCACGCTCCCTACTTGAGCTGTGCCCGCAAGCAAGGTACATGCCCCCAACTGGAATCGAACCTGGGACCTTTCAGTCCACAGGCCGACGCTCTATCCACTGAACCAAACCAGATCATCAGGACTTTTACATGTGAGAGAAATATACTCCAATCACACTTTGGCCATGTTTAATGTCCCTGTTGCAGCTAAACTTAATTCTAACAGACTACTGTGAGAGAGAGACAGAGACAGAGACAGAGAGAGACAGAGAAGTGATAAATCAGTGACACAACACCCACTATCCCACCCCCTTCTTGATGGCGGAGCTTGTCCTTTTAATATAGCTGTGAATTGTAGTTACTCATATCCTCAGATTCCTTTGCAGCTAAGGCATAGATATAAGACCAAATTTAATCTAACTGATCTCTAAAGTCTGCTGAGGGTCTTATGGGAAATTCCTTCTTTACTGGGTTTAATCTGTTTGGCATGTGTGCCTGGAACTGCTGTCGCCATCTTGTTAGTAGGAGGGAGATGTGGCTGATACACTGAGGAAGGCAGAGCCAGGAGACGGACAAAATCTGGTTCCCATGACAAAATTGATCAAACTCAATTGAACTGAATCCAGCTTGTTGCTCTGTGCAATAATGTCCTTATTTGTTTAATTAATTTTGGTTAGATATTCTGTTACTTGTAGCAAGAGCATCTTTACTGATGTAGTGGCCAAATGCATTTTATTTAACATTCTAGGCTGTAACGTTATAAAAAAAAATATTTTATTTATTGATTTCAGAGAGGAATGGAGAGGGAGAGGTAGAAAGAAATATCAATGATGAGAATCATTGATCCACTACCTCTTGCATGCCCCCTACTGAGGATTGAGCCCAAAACCTGGGCATGTGCCTTGAGTAGGAATCCAACAGTGACCTTCTGGTTCACAGGTCAACACTCAACCACTGAGACACACCAGCCAGGTTATAATGTGGTATCTTTATAGGCCATCCTAGTTAACACAAATGATTCTTGACCTTGCCAGCATGTTATTTCCCCATGTTCTAATTGGAGACAGGCTAGGAGAAATGCTATATCCAGTCAATGGAAGGTTATGCAGCTAAGTAATCTGAGTTTGAAACGTGGCTTTACCTGTGTGACCTTGGGGAAGAAACTTTTCTGTACCTCAATTTCCTTAACCATTAAATGGGGAAAATAACCATCCTGCCTCCTAGGATTGTACTGAGAATTATAATGAGCAAATACATATCAAATAGTTAGAATAGTGCCTGGCCTATACAAGACATCAGTCAATTTATAACAGCTTTATTTTCATCCTCTCGAGCTTTGCGCCCTTCTGTATGTTTCCAAGCATTTTGTCATCACACTTTCCACCCACATTCTCCTTTGCCAAGCACTCCTTGGAAGAGCTGAAATGCGGGACAAGCATTGCCAGCTCAGTTCTCTTCCTAGCATGCATACTACCAGATCATCAGGGAAAAAGTTTAACTAACAGAAAGTAACAAATATTTTGTCTGAAAAGCACCAGACAAAAATTCCCTACACTCCTCAGTTCCCATGCTCTGGGTGTCCTTCATTCCATGCACTGAGACAGGGATGACAAGGGGTCCTCAGAATTGGTTTTCCCACAGGTCTCTGGGGTGTGCCCTTAGCACTGACCTCTAAAACCTGAGTGAATAGAAATGGGAAAACCCCACAGATCCTCTTACATCATTATCACTTTTCACTTTCCCACCTGCCATTTCTCACCTTCTTTAGCATCTTGTTGGCCCAAGAATCTTCTTCTTCTGGGAGACCCCTTTTCCCATCAATGATGATTGGATATCCCTGTCTGACCACCATGCCCAGGGCCTGCAGAAGCTGTTTCAGTTTCTCACATCTGCATTATGCTTGTCAATCTAGGTTGGGTTTCAGCCAATGCTTCTTTATATCTTATCTTTGGAGCCCTTGGCAGCTCTCAAAATACTTTGGTCTAAGTTATTTAATCTTCACAAAAATCTTGTATGGAGTATGTTTCCATTCCAAAGCAGAGTCCTTGGGGACCTTTTTTCCTTTTCCTGTAGAGATCAAGGGCAGAAGGATAAAAATACTTCACTTTCTTTACAGTATGAATCTGAGGCAATCTGGACTTTGTCTAGTTTGACCTCAGCAGTAAGTAGTTCAGGTGGAAGGAGAGCAAAGATACTGCAGAAGTCACTAAAAAAAAGTCTACCTGAAACTTGATGATTTGGCTTTTGAAGGAAAAACAAACACTGGATACCTATCAGGGTACAGGATCTGGTTCTGACTTCTAACTGGTGGTCCAATGTAGAATAGAAGGACAGGAAAGAAGAAAGCTCTGGAAACTAGCTGGCTTAACAAAGTACTTCCTGGTATGAAATGTTTTGTCATTTGTATGTGTGAACCTCAAGAAATAATATAGCTGCCAAGGACTTTTCATGATTAACTGGGCCCACATTCATAACCAGAAGCTAGCAGCCATTGCTGACAGAAGCCTCTCACGCATCCTGCATTTTAAGGAAAAGCCAGACTGAACTTTCAACCTCCTGCACTCTACTCCTGCATTCTGAGTTGATCATTATAATGCAGCCCCTGGTGTTGTCTTTTCGCCAATGGACTGAGACCTGTCCTGTCCAATTAGAACTGTGAAGCTACAGTATATCCTCATTTGCATCTACGCTGAGAAATTAGACTAGCTCAATAACAGCTAATCAGAACACAGGAAACAAACCAATCAGGACCTTGCAATTTAGATCAATCAGAGCTATGTGATTTGGACTTCTCATTTGCATAAAAATTGACATATCAGGAACCAGGGTTGGAACTTTCTCAATAAAAGCAGCTCCCCTTTGTCTAAATTCTAGGTGGAGCACACTTTTGGTTTCCACTGGCGGCTGAGTTTCCCAAGTTTGCAAACTGTTCACCTGAATAAAGTTTCTCCTCGTGCAGTATCTCAGATCGGGAACGTTTGTTAACATATGAGACCAAAGAAGCACGGTCTTTGGTACCCTTCAAATTAAAGGTGCTCTGTTGATTTATTTATCCAAGAGCCACTCAAACCACTTACATTAGAAATGACTAGACTAGGCTGGTGCCATTTGGGGGCTTAGCCCATTTGGATTCCTGATGATCTAATAAATTTATAATTTTTTTTAAAAAAAAGAAATGACTAGGCTGGAAACTGAGGAGCTTCCTCTGTCCCCTTCAAGAGTGGAGGTTTCAGATTCTGTGTGTGAGGTTGATGTGCAGTTGAGGTTTGCTTAAATAGGACTGCAGGTTTATGAAGCTTTGGTTGCTGCATTCTGGAAGGTACAAGGAGATGCAGGCCTCCACATGTGGGCTGGTACCACACAATTCTGCCACCTCAGCATCTGTCATAGCTGCCAGACTAGTGGAAAAGTTCTTTTCATTTCTCCTGTTTTTAGTCAGTGCCAAGTTGGGAGGCCTAGAGAGGGGGTCAGGGGCCCAATCACTGTGTAAACCAGAGCAGTACAAGTGATAAACACTGTTCTTTCCATTTTTTTCTTTTTCTTTTCTGCCTTCCAGGAAGATTGTTTTTTAAATAAACAAACAAAAGAACCACTTCAATTTCTACTTTCAAGCACACCCTGTTCCTTCACAAGGAAAAAAAAAGCCACAGAGCAACAGTTATTCATAAAGTCTCTATTCAACTGTCCTTGCTTGGTTTTGGCAGGGTTCAGCTAACTGGTCCCACGCAGTGTGGACCAATGGGGGGAGGTGGGATTCAGAGTAGAGAACAGGAAAAACTTCTGCTTTTGCAGAAAGAATGGAAAACCACAAGAGTCTGGATGAGTCTGGAGCACAGTAGTGACTTTATTAACCTATTTGTCCCTTGGATTGGAGCCTACCTATGTCAGGCCTGCCCAGGCTAACTCACCCACTCCTGCTTGTAATGTCCAAGGAGCTTCCTTGGGAGGAAGTAACTCAGCGTTACTTGAATGGGCTCTTTCGGGTGGCTTTCCTCATGTAGCGATTCCTAAATTAGAGGGAGACAAGTGAGTTCCAGCTGGGCAGAGTGAAAACTTTGGAGTTAGTCTCAACTCCTCTCTTTCTCACACCCCACCTCCAGTTTACCTGCTGGACTGCATTCAGATGCATTCGGTATCTGTATCAGTCAGTGTCTCTAACAATCGAAATCACAAGATTTATTCAGTATTTTGATATAATGTTCAAGAAGAGAAACAGAACCAGTAGGATATACATAGTCAGAGATTTCTTACAAAGAATTAGCTTATAGAATTGTGGGAGTTGGTTAGGCAAGTCTGAAATCCATAAAGTGGGCCCTCAAGAAAGGTAGGTGGGAATTCTCAGCACAAGCTGGAGCTGCTTTCAATGCATGGATTTTCTTCATTAAAAATTCTCAGCTCTGCTTATTAGGCCTTTCAACTGATGGAATCAGGCCTACCCTGAATTGAGGATAATTTCTTTCACTTAGTCAACTATTAGAGACTTCAATCACAAAATATCTTCATAGCAACATCCAGATTAGTGTTTAATTGAATAACTGGGGACTGTAACCTAGCCAAGTTGACCAGTAAAATGTACCATCACATTATCTAACTTCATTTCTTCTTCACAACCCCTCTCCTGGTCCAAGTCAGCACCTTTTCTCCCCATAGCTTTAGCCTCTTACTAGCTTTCCTGTTTCTCCTCTTGTCCTCCCTACTCCTTCTTCACCCCTACCTCAACTATTTTCAACAGCAGCTAAGAGTGACCATTGCTCCATTGCCCAAAGCCCTCATGGTGGCCAGAAAAATGGTTGCCCACAGATGCCCACATCTCAATCCTCAGAACCTGTGAATAGTTACCTTTACATAACAAAGGGGCTTTTGCAGGTGTGCCTTGGGTATGGACCTTGAGATAAGGAGATGACCCTGGATTATCCAAGTGGGAATAATCAAATCACATGCATCCTTAAAAGTGGAAGAGGGAGGCAGAAGAGTGGGTCAGAGAAATGTGCTGTGAGGACTTGACCTTCCACTGCTGGCTTTGAAAATGGAGGAAGGGGCCACAAACCACAGAAAGGAAGAGGGAACCTCAGTCCTACAACCGCATAGACTGAGCAAGGAAAGAGATTCCCTCCTAGTTTCTAGTAAGGAATATAGCCCTAAAACACGTATGTTTTCTATTTCTAGCCTGGTGAGACTTGTGTTGGACTGCCAATCTATAGAACTGAAAGATACAAATTTGTGTTGTTTAAGCCAATAAATTTGTGTTAATTTGGTATGGCAGCAATAGAAAATGAATACAACCTTCCAGCAACTTTCCCTCCTACTCAGAGAATAAAGCAAGATACAAAAATATAAAAATTTTGAAATATAAAAATAGGATTCAACCCTGCATTTGTATAACTCATGCTCCCCCACCCCCAGTCTCTGATCCTTGGTGCTCTCAAACTTCCAGGCACACTCCACCAGCAGCACTTTTCCATTTGCTTTTGCCCCAGATGTCTGCAAGACTTCCTGCCTCATCTGCTTCAGTCTTTGCTGAAATAACACCTCCACAAAGAGCTTTCCCTGACACTGTATTTAAAAATTATAGTGCCCCTCACCAGCTTGCTTTATATTTCCCCAAAGCACATTTAATAATCTATTTATTACTCTAAAGGAGGTAAAATTTCTCCTCTACTTTCTTAGGGTTTCTTCCTGAAACTGTCTTAACAAATTAAGAGAAGAAAAATGTACACATTTTATTTCATTAAAAATTTACATGTCATAGACATCCTCAGAGGAAAATGAAGAATCAAAGAAATGTCTAGGCCTAAATCTTATACACTAGGTTGAACAAAGAATAGCAATTATAGAAGAGTAACTAAAATATATGGGGAACTGAAGGAACATAGAGTTATTTTAACAGGGCCTATTTGTACAAATTTCTCTTTGTCTCAACTCCTCATCTCTGGTGATAAGAATATTGTCTTTCTTCCGGTACAGGGAGAGCATCTTTCAGAGGGGAGTTGCATTCCCTGTTTTCAGGAGGAAGAGGGGAGGTCAGAATGTTCTTCTTGTACTGATTGTTTTCAAGTGACTTTAGCTCAAAATAATCAATGTGCCAAAGCAGCATAATTTGGGGTGATGTGTTCTGAACCCCTTCACTACTTTCTGTTAACTGCTGTTTCATCAAGACCTAGAAGTTTGTAGTAGGTGTTCTGTAAATATTTATGGTGGGAATGAAGGAAGGAGAGGAAGGGTGGAAAGCAGCAGTGGGGGATGTGGATGTGGATGTGCATTCAAAGAAATTTCCCATTGGTTAATTAAAGTCTGAAATTTCCCATTGGTTAATTAAATCCCTGAAGAACTGTAGTAAATTTCAGTCTGTTGGTTTAAGGAAACATGAATTGACAAGCAGGGTTATTTTTTGCTCTCCCAAAGGGTAAAGAGCCAGGAAGAACCAGTGTGTTCTATTAATTAGATTGGATTAGCTGTGTACTTTCTTTTTTAGAGCATTACCTAAATTCTGTTTCCAGTGAAATTCTGGGAAATGTTTGAATTTCTATGGATTATTCCAAATCATTTGAGATAAAGTCTCTGCAACCTTCTGTTTAATAATGCCTAGAGATTTCATTCTTCTCTAGCTCGCCCTCAACAATTACAAATTCAATTTTTTATGATCTCCTTCCTCCAATTTTTATGAGTGGACTCTAATAATGCTATTGTCAAAAATTAGTAATAACCTGCATCAAGATAGATTTTTCTGCCACAATAACAACAACAAAAAAAGTAGTAGATATATTTCAAGGTTCATTGGGATAGAAAACAGACCCAAGTTTTACTGCCATCCATTGACTGATTATTGAATGACTAGCACCCATGTGACTAGGGGTTGGCTGAAATATAGGACCTGAGCTTTAAGCAGAGTAAAGTTGCAGATGGTGGAACATGATTAAACTATGTGGATTGTGGGCTAAGGTGCCCAATGTGGACGCTGTAGAGTAATTAAGTAGAGAAACTAGGTTAGGAGAGAGAGAAAAAAAGAGGGGTACAAAGGGAGCAAAGAGGAGGGAAAGGAAGAAAAGAGAGAGAAAGGAGGAGGAGGAGGAGGAGGAGGTGGAG
>PVJN01023600.1:0-10262 GCA_004026805.1 Lasiurus borealis | reverse complement strand
TTACTTAAGCTAGTCTGAGGGTTCACTGTTTCTTGTACTCTAAAGAGCTGACTAGATTGCAAGTCCCTAAGAATGTCATGGTCCCATTTGAACACCTGAACTGTATGTGAATGGGTTCAACCCTTGGCTTGTGGTACTTACTAATTTCTTCCAGTATGTTCTTCATTTTAGATATTATATTCTTCATTTCTGACTTGTCCTTTATTATGTATTCTATGTCATCTTTCATGCTGTTGAACATCCTTATAACCATTACTCTGAACTCCATATCTGATAAATTGGTCACCTTCCTTTCATTTAGCTCTTTTTCTGGAAATCTCTCTCTCTCTCTTGTTCTGTTTTCATTTGGGGGCTGTTTCTTTGTCTCCTCATTTTGGCTGCCTCTTTGTGTTTCTTTGTCTATATTAGATAGATCTGATATGACTTCAGTGCGGTCCAGTGGTGCAATCTCCTTGATCACCTGACCTGGTCCCTTGTGTGGGTTATGTAAGTCCTCTTGTTAAATTGAGTCTTAATTGCTATTCATGCATGGGATCAACCCTCAGCCTGGCTGACTGTGAGGCTCAAACCCCAACTATGGTGTGCTATCTGCTCTATAGGTGCTGACCACATGAAACAGAATTCACCTCAGCAGGATTTGGTGCCTACTGAAACATTCTTTTGGATACACTGCTTGTGCAACTAGTTAGATACTACTCTGATGTTATCATTTGTGGGACAATCCTCTACTTTTTCAATGTGCTTGCTATGTGACTTTATGCTCATGCTGTCACCAAGGCTCTCTGAACTTCCTGCTTCCTTGGCTGTAAAAGGCACTGCAAAGATTAGCAATGGTGAGTGGAGCTGGCACTGAGCAATAATTATGCTTTTCATGGTTGTGAAACGTTCTGTTGGCTAGACTATTATCCATTCTACTATTGATGGACATTTGAATTATTTCCAAGTTTGGACTAGCCTATCTAATAAAAAAACGATATGCAAATTAACCATCACTCTGCTACACCCACAAAGTCACGCCCACCAGCCTCTTGGGAGTGAGTATGCAAATTAACCCAACCAAGATGGCTGCAGCCATGGAGAAAGCAAAAGGCTTGTGTTTCCCCAGCAATGGAGGAAGCCAAGCTTTCTACACATCCTGGCAAGCCCAGGCCTCCACTCAGGCTTCAAAGTTTTAATTATATAAAATAAATAAATCCCAACAAAAATGGCTGTGGCCACAGAGCCAATAGGAGGCTTGGCTCTGCTCAAGTTTACAAAGTTTCAATTATAGAAAATAAATAAATCCCAGATACCAGGGCCTCCACTTGATTAGCTGAGGGGCATGGCTGCAAACCACCACAGGCCCCTCGCCTAGGTCACCCCACACCCCAAGGGAACACCCACCTGATCCAGGACACCCTTCAGGGCAACCTAGCTGGCTCCCACCCATGCACCAGGCCTCTATCCTATCTAATAAAATAATAATATGCAAATTGGCCATCACTCCATCACACAAAATGGCTGTCCCCATGTGGATACAAGATGGCCAACAGGGGAGGGCAATTGTGATCTATCAGGCCAGCAGAGGAGGGCAATTGGGAAGGACCAGGCCTGCAGGGGAGGGCAGTTAGGGCAAACAGGCTGGCAAGGGAGCAGTTAGGCATCAATCAGTCTGGCAGGGGAGTGGTTAGGTGGTGATCAGGCTGGGAGGCAAAAGTGGTTAGAGGCAATCAGGAAGGCAGGCAGATGAGCAGTTGGGAACCTAAATGGGCAGTTGGACATCTCTTGAGAGGTCCCAGATTGGAGAAGGTACAGGCTGGGCTGAGAGACACATCTCCCCATGTATGAATTTTGTGCACCAGGCCTCTAGTTATGAATAAAGCTTGTATGAACATGCTTGTGCATATCTTTTGATAGACATAAGCACTCATTTGTCTTGAGTGTATATCCAAGAATAGAATTGCTAGGTTAAAGGATATAAAAATATTTAGCTTTAATGGTACTGTTTGGTACTGCCAAACAGTTTTCAATACCATCGTCAATGTATGACAGTTTCAGTTGCTATATAGTCTTACCAGTACTGGATTTTGTCAGTCCTTCTAATTACTTACTTGTCTTGATTTTCAAATATGCTTCTACAGAGAGATATGATTATGTCGTGTGGACTGCAAAACGCCCAGAAAGATTCCATAGACCAAGAGTTAAAAGGTGAACTTAAATGCTAACCCAAAGGACAACAGGAACTCAGATATGGGAGAGATCAGCATGGACATGGAGAGACATGAACCTCTGGAAAGGCTAAAATGTGTGAGGTTTTGACCTGTCGGTGGGATCTGAATAAAGGATGAGAAATAAGAATGCATCCTGTCAGAGTGCACCGCTTGAGCAAAGACCAAAAAGGTAGAAAAGAGCTTGGAGTAGAAATCAGGGAGAAAGCTGACCTCACTTGGACAAGGACTACCTCCTGAGAGAAGCAGGGCAAGTAGTTGGGCTGGGAAGGAGGGACCAGGTTTAGGCAGGGGCTTTGAACTAAAAAAATGGCTTGGGAATTTGGTGACTGGAGCAGGGGAGGTTGGTGGAATGTTACTGAGTATGTATAACCTTGAGTGGAAATGAAACACATTAGATTAGAATCAGATGGTCTCTTATTCAATCTCAGTTTCCCACCATATCTCAGAGTAAGGAGCATCTCCATGATGAGTGTGATGATCATTTTTCTTTCAACAGGGCCCCTGACTGCAAGCCAACTACTTCATTTGCTGCTCAGTGGAAGGGATAGATCTGTTCCTATACCAGAGAGAAAACCAGATGTACTGGATTGAGAAATGGTATATTTGCACACTGTACTTTAGAGGCATTATAAGCGATACTCAAGGGGCTAATTTTGATTTTATGTGATTTATACCTTATGGGCTTACTTCACTAAGTTAGGAGGCTTGTGGCAGGTGCATCTGTATAATGTGATAAACACAGGCTTCTGGCCCCGAGAGTGGAAAGAAATTGCTTCATCTCCCCTTCTTTCCATTCTCCATGGCTGGGCCCATTTATCTGTACACTCAGCACTGCATTGACCAGTTGATTCATTTGTTTATTTCTTCAGTTATTCATTCAGCAAACCTTCACTGGATACTTAGTGAGGGCCAAGTAATGGAATCAAAGACAAAAGCACAGGATTCTGTCTTCAAAAGCTCACAGACAGACAGGGAACACTAGTATGGAACAACTGAATGCAAATAAGATAGCAAAGGGCTACAATAAAGGCAATGCAGAGGACATCAATCTACTTTTGGAAAGTCAAAGAAATGTTTGAAACTGAGTCTTGAAGGATTACTTGGCATTATTGCTGACAAGATTGGAGGAGGGCCTTCCAAAGAAAAGAAAACAAGTCGCAGCTTGGCAGGAAGACTGCAAATTATGTAGCTAGAGCATAGAGTTTGCGGTAGAAGTAGCTGGAGATGAGGTTGAGAAGTAGCCAGAGGCAGATCATAAAGGGCTGCAAACACCAAGCTGATGAATAATGACTTTACCTTGTGGACAGTGGGGAGCCATTGTAGGATTTAAGTCAGAACTATGTACTCCAGGAATTAGAAAAATCACAATGGCCCCACATGAAGGATCAAGCAGAGGGAGTGACAGGAAAATCAGTATCAAGGTTATTGCATCAGACTTGGTTTTTTTAAAAAAAAGACACAAGCTTAAAATAGGCCCATGACAGAGATGGTGGAGAATGGGAAATGGGTATTTAAGAGGTAAAATCTATAAGACAGGAGATTGGGAGAGGAAGGGCAAGGTAAGGAGAAAAGGATTTGGATGTGTCTCCTGTTCTGTCTGGGTGAATGATGGTACTGAGAGGAAATCCTGAGGAAAACCGAAGCTTTGGGCAAGAGATTGGAGGGGTAGAGAAAATTAGTTTAATTTTGTTCATTTTGACCTTGAAGTGTCTGTGAGATATAAATAGCCTATAGCACTTAATGTACAGTCTGACACAGAGTTCTGAACTAGAGAGTAGATTTAGGATTGTCAGTACTGTGAAAAAGAATATAAATAGAGCCACTTCAAAATGGAGTAGTAGCTGTTATCCCAGAGGAACTGCCTTGCATGTATTACTCTTCAAACCTTTGAAATGTTTAAACTGAGCAAAATAACCTTTGGACTGGACAAAACCAACATTGTATTCCAAACAACTGTTGGCAAACCTAACAGAAAAGCAGATGTTTTGAGTAGTAGACTAAATATTAGAGACATTCTTTAGAATTAGTATCACCATGTATAGCCAAAGAATAGCTTAGCTTTATTTGCACCTATAGAAATTCCTTCCTCAACTTATAACACCAATAGAAATTCCTTCCTTCTATTCATGTAATTATTCCATTTCTCATAAAAACCCCTTGTCTTCACCCCCTATTCAGAACATTATTTGGCTTTTTGACTGACAATATTTCTTAAATAGCTGTTCTTGTGGATCTCAAATAAATGCTTGTTGCCTCTCATTCCAGCCCTTTATGTTAACAGTACACAGATGATAGATAAAGCCTAGAATAATCTTAGAAACATACAATCTGCCAAAACTCAATGAGGAAGAAGCAGAAAACTTGAATAGGCCAATAACAACTGATGAAATTGAAGCAAACAAACATACACCCAGCAAACAAAAGACTTGGACCAGATGGCTTCACAAGTTTTACCAAATATTCAAAAAGAATTAACACCAATCCTCCAAAAACTGTTCCAAAAATTTCAAGAAGAAGGTACACTTCCAAGCTTTTTTTTTTTAATGAGGCTAACATTATCCTAATTCCAAAACCAGATAATTGCATTACAATGAAAGAAAATCATAACCCAATATCCATGATGAGCATAGATGCAAAAATCCCCTATAAAATATTAGCCAATAGAGTCCAGTAATACATAAAAAAGATCATACATCATGATCAAGTAGAATTTATTCAGGGGATACAAGGATGGTCCAACAATCAAAAAATCAATAAACATAATACATCACATAAACAAAATGAAAGATAAAAATCATATGATCATATCAATAGATGTAGGAATAAACAATTGATAAATCCAGCACTCATTTATTATAAAAACTCTCAGAAAAGTAGGAATAAAGGAATCATACCTTAATGTAATAAAAGCCATATGTAACAAACCTACAGCTAACATCATATTCAATGGGCAAAACTGAAAACATTTCCCTTAAGTTCAGGAACAAGACAGTGCTTTCATCACTTTTATTCAACATAGTACTGGAAGTTCTAGCCACAGTGATCAAATAAGAAAACATAAAAGATATCCAAATTGGCAAAGAGCTTGTAAAACTGTCATTATTCACAGATGACATAATATTGTATATAGAAAACCCTAAAGACTCCACCAAAAAAACTGCTAGAAAACAAACAAACAACAACAACAAAAAACAACTGCTAGATTTAATATATAAATCGGGCAAAGTAGCAAGATATAAAATTAATACCCAGAAATCAATAACATTTTTATACACGAATAATGAACCCCCAGAAAGAGAAACTAAAAAAAAAAGTCCTGTTTACCACTGCATGAACAACAACAAAAAAATAAGATACTTAGGAATAAACTTAACCAAAGAGGTAAAAGACCTGTACTCTGAAAATGATAGAACATTGGAAAAGGAAATAGAAGAAGACAAAAAAGTGGAAACACTTACAATTTTCATGGACTTGATGAATTAACATCATTAAAATTGCCATACTATCACGAGCAATCTGCAGATTCAACACAATCCCTTTTAAAATACCAATGGCATATTTCATATATCTATGTCAAATATTTAAAAAATTTATAGGGAACAACAACAAAAAAGACCCCAAATAGCTGCAGCAATATTGATAAAGAAGAACTAAGTTGGAGGGATTATAATACCAGATATCAAACTATACTGCAAAGCCATTGTAATCAAAACAGACTGGTACAAGCATATAGATCTATGGAACAGAAAAGAGATCCCACAAATCAACACACCCCAATATGGCCAATTAACATTTGACAAAGGTGATAAGAACCTACAATGAAGTAAAAATAGTCTCTTTAATAAATTTTGGGAAAACTGGAGAGGTGCATGCAAAAAAATGAAACTAAACCACAAAGTTACACATACACAAGAATAAGCTCAAAATAGAAAAAAGACTTAAAGGTGAGTCATAAAACCATAAAAATCCTAGAAGAAAATAGACAATAAACCCTCAGACATCTTCACTGATATATTGCCTGGGGCAAAGAAAACAAAGTGGGGGAAGACACAATGGGATTGCATCAAATGGAAAAGCTTCTTCTGCACAGCAAAAGAAACTATCAACAAAATGAAAAGAGAACCTACCGTATGAGAAGCATATTCACCAATGATACATCTAATAAAGTTTAATTTCTAAATATACAAAGAACTCATACACTTCAACGCCAGGAAGACAAACTATCCAATTTAGAAATGGGCAAAGGACCTCAATAGACCCTTCTCCAAAGAGGACATAAGGAAGGCCAGTAGACACATGAAAAAATGCTCAGTCACTAATCATCAGAGAGATGCAAATTAAAATAATCAGGCATCACCTCAAACTTGCCAGAATGGCTATCATCAATAAATCAACAAAAAACAAGTGCTGGTGAGGATGTGGAGAAAAAATAATCCTAGTACACTGCTGGAGAGAATGCAGACTGCTGTAGCCACTGTGGGAAATAGTGCAGAGGTTCATCAAAAAATTCAAAATGGATTTACCATTTGACCCAGTGATCCCATTTCTGGAAATATGTCCTAAGAATCCAAAAACACCAATCACAAAGAATATATGCATCCCCATGTTCATAGCAGCATTATTTACAATAGTTAAGATCTGGAAACAGCCCAAATGCCCATCAGTAGATGAGAGGATAAAAAAGCTTTGGTACATTTAACCATGGAATACTATACAGCTGTAAAAAAAAAGACTTTCTTAACCTTGGAGACAGCGTGGATGGACCTGAAGAGTATTATTCTAAGCCAGTTTAAGAAAGACAAATATCACATGATCTTACTTACACGTGGGATCTAAAGAACAAAATAAACTGGCTAAGAAAATAGGGCTAGAAGTATGGATGCATGGAACAGAATAATAGTGTAGGAGGGAAAGAACAGGAAGAGATCAAACAAAGAGCAATATATATATAATTCATGACACAGAACATAAATAGCATGGGGAATACCTGAGATAGGGTGGGGTTTGAGTGGAGGGGGCAAAAGGGAGAAAATAGGAGACATCTGTAATACTGTCAACAATAATAATTTTTAAAAAGCCTAGAGCCCTAAACCAGTTTTGCTTAGTGGATAGAGCATTGGCCTGCATACTGAAGGGTCCTGGGTTCAATTCCAGTCAAGGGCATGTACCCAGTAGAGGGTGTGCAGGAGGCAGCTGATTGATTTTTCTAACCCTTTATCCCTCTGATTTCCTCTCTGTAAAAAATCAATAAAATATATTTTTTAAAAGCCTAGAATAATTCAGAGGAACATAAAGGTGAGAGGAAAAAAGGGACAAGGACAATGATATGGAGAACACCAGCCTTTAAGGGTATGTGAACAAAAGTCACCCCAGTGAAGGAGACAGAGGAGCAGTTAAAAAAGATGGGAACAAGGCCAGAAGAAATCATAAACTCTGTTAGAGCTGTTTCTTCTTGTTCGTGATGTATTTGTACCCATGAAAATGTCCAGTTCACAGTTGTTGCATGAAGAATAAACAAATGGAGTGGTGTCATAAAGATAAGAAGGTATTTCTAGAAGAGTACACACTCAGATGCTGCAGAGAGATCAGTGTTGCAAGGTGAGAGCTCAGTGTTACCAGATTGATGTGCACGTGAAACAGAGAGCATCAGGACATCCTCAGCCACCCAACCTGAAGGGCTCAGCCTAAGTCAGTCTTCTCTTCACATAGATAGGTTCATCCAGTGCTGACCATCAGATACTCCTTTCAGAGCTCTCCTCCTTAAGCCCTCCCCATTTTTTCACTCTAATATCTTGGGGCTGGATCACTGTCCTAAATTCCGTTCCCAAGCTCCTATTTGGTACATTGCAGTGTTAGTTATCTACTGCTATGTGACAAATGACTGTAAAATTTAATGTGTTAAATAGCACATTTATTATCCAACAGTTTCTAGAGTTAGGAATCCAGAAGTGGCTGAGGTGCGATTTCTTTTTTAAAAAATATATATTTTATTGATTTTTCACAGAGAGGAAGAGAGAAGGACAGAAAGGTAGAAACATTGATGAGAGAGAGACATCGATCAGCCGCCTCCTGCACGCCCCCTACTGGGGATGTGCCCCCAACCGAGGTACATGCCCTTGACCGGAATCGAACCTGGTACCCTTCAGTCTGCAGCCCGACACTCTATCCACTGAGCCAACCTAGTTTTGGCCTGAGGTGGGATTTCCGCCTCAGAATCTTTCCAAAGGCTGCAATCAAGTTTCAACTGAGGCAGCATCCAGTTCCAGCTGACTCAGTGGCGGTTGGCAGTTCCTCACGAGCTGTTGGACTGAGGGCCTCAGTTCTCTACTGGCTGTTGGCCACAGGCTTCCCTCAGTTCCTTGACATCTGGGCCTGTCCAAAGAGGCAGTTTTCATCATCAAAGCCAGCAAGAGAGAGTCTGCTAGTGAGAATAAAGTCACAGCCTTTTGTAACCTTCCACAAAAGTGCCATTTCGTCATGGTTGCCATATTTTATGAATTACAGACAAGTGACCAGGTCCAGCCCACACACAGGGGTTGTGGATCACACCAAGTGTGAATACTCAGTGGTGGGAATCATTGGAGTTCATTTTAGAAATCTTCCTATCACAACTGCCTGGAACCTCCATTCTCTCCCAAAATTTAAGATCTGTTTTGCTGAGAAGTTCTTCTCCGACAACTATCTTCTCCATCTTGGTTGAACCAAGGCAGAAAAATCTCATGGCCTTAAATTTCCTTGTACTAATAATGGCTAATGCTTATACAGTGCTAACTACATGCCAAGCTTTACATGAGCTTTACATGAGCTTTATATGAGCTTTACAAATATTCATGAAATCCCCACTACAGCTCTTGGAAGTGTATATGCTTGTGAACTAATATTACAGACAAAGCAACTGAGTTACAGAGAAGTAAGTTTCTTGCCAAGGGTCACACAGTCATTAAGTGATAGAAATGGGATTTGAGATCCAAGAGTTTGGTTCCAGAATTCCTGCTGTTAACCATTATCCTATTATAAAAATCTGAATATAAGCTGGAATACAATGTTTCCCAGTGTTGGCATGATATGACATTAAAACAAAACATTCAAAACATAACACATTGAGCAACCAAAACAATATTTCTAGCATTTTATTACATTAAAAGAGATTCAATCTACACCCTACAGCAATGTATTTTGGATCTCAGAGCATTTTATTTGTATCCACCTCAAATGTCCCAGAAAACTAGTGCAATCTATTTTTCATTTTCTGTTTCCCCTACTTCTCTCTTAGCTCTTCATTATATAAGTTGACTTAGTCACCTGGCTTCATTCTTTTGTATCTTATCTATTCGGTCCATGACCTGAATTTTACAGATCAAATGTTAGTCTTGGAGTTAACTCAGTCATTAAGAATTTTACCCCTTTTCTTCCAAACTATTTGAACTATGACCTGAATTTTATAGATCAAATGGTAATCTTAGAATACACCCAGCCATCAAGGTAGTTCTTCCAAACTGTCCAGTCTGACTTATCTCCCCACCGCCCGCATTCCTCCTTCCCCTCCCCACCACCACCACACACACAATAAACCCAGTAGTCAGAATATACCTTAGGGAAAAGGGGAGAGGGAGGAATTGAGCAATAGAGAGAAAATTGTCTTTAGCTAGTGGGGGTGTGGAGGAGAGAAAGGAGAGTCGAGTCTGGATTCCTAACTCTAATAGGAACACATAAACTAGTAATCCTGGTCTTTGTCACATTCCAAGAGATGCATGACTGTTATGCTATGTCCTTATTATCACAGATGAGGTCACCCTTGGAACTGAAGCCCTGGGGTGTGGCAGGGAAGTTTCCGTCTCTGATCTCATCATCTTACTCTTCTCTGCAGCTGTGAATTGGGGTAAAGCACATGGAGAACTAGGGAGAATGAGAGATGCTTCCAGTCTTCCAAGCCCTCCATCTGAGGTCCACATTTTGCTTAGGGTTTGTGTACTAGAAAGTAGTGAGAGCTGCTGATTCAAGAAAAATGAAGTAGTCACACTGCATTTTCTATCTAAGCAAATCAAAGGAACT